>CM024243.1:53760517-53903015 GCA_013421045.1 Propylea japonica
GCTGATAAAAATAATTATCATTGAGAACACCCTTCATCTGTAGATAAATTCGAGATTTCCACAATGTGCGTTTAATTTTTTTGCGCAGTGTATTTAAATAGGATTGCTGTGTGAATTTTTTTGTCCGTCATTGCCGAAACTTGGTCGCGAGGGAATGTTGCAGCAGAGTGTGAATGCTCACTGCCTTCGAAGTATTTCGGGAATTATTTCAGGGAAGCGCGAATAGCAGAGGAAGTGGCTGAGTGTAATTGAGGCTTGAAGTTTTAAGTTTCTAGTTTATTCCGTTTAACCGTTAGGCTACGTCCGCATAATCAGGAGGCTTGCTTAGCGCCTAGAGCGTACATTTCAAAACGTTCGTTTTACCACGGCCTTCTAAACCCCCTTTAGAAGGCCGTGGTTTACTAATACTGGTAAGATGACTCGCTAGGCTCTAGGCGCTGAGGAAGCCTTCTACTTATGCGGACGTAGCCTTAGTGTTTAGGGCAGGACGGCAGAATAACTTTCGACTAAAAACTCTTCAAGAGTGTGCCCAGACCAGTCTAGTCTTTTAAGATCATTTCCAGCTCAAAATTTGAGGCAAAATGATGGCTTCGAGGTTCTCTCGAAACCTAGCTATTAAAAAATTGGTTTTGATGTCGTAACGTTTCTTCAAATAAGATACCTTGGTCCCCTTCACTTACTCATTTCAAGATATTCGTCAAAAAGTGCTAATCTTCCAGGGTCCTGAAGATGATAATCTTCCTCCCACCTCGTGTGTTTTCTGGTAAGGTCCTTCGTTGCCGATCTATGGCTCCTTCCTCTCCACCAATTGTTCATGAACCTGTTACCATCAAAGAAAATATTAGTTAAAATACAAAAGAATAATCGTGCTCAATATGTATGACTAATTCATCGTAAAATGTATGTTGTTTCTATTCATCAAATAAGCTACAGATCATCCAAGAATGATTGTCATTCTACAAGTATGAAAAGAATATACTGCTAGTAGATTGTAAGGAGGGTTATTACACAATCGACATACCTATTTGGAAGTGATATTTATAAGTTCCTATAGTTTACTAGCTTTCAAGAGGATTATGCTTACTGAAAATGCTCATTTTTGGAGTTAGGATAACGTCAATGGGAAGATATACAGGGTGAACAACATTGAATGCAACTATATTTCTTCAAATGGGACACCCTGTCCTGTATATTCTTCCTTTTTTTGATAGGCTATTTCCTCCCGATCTCGAATATAAATGCGTATGTGGATGTGTCTCTACAATTTTCAGAGTTCCAAAGTTTGGAAATGATGACACCGAATAGAAAAATATGTGAAATACCTACGAAATTCTTCATATTCAAACAATCTACTTAAAAGTATTATTTTAGAATGAATACTTAGCAATTACTTAACCAATGAAAAATGATAAACTATGGTAGTATGGTAAGAATAAAATCAACTAAAGAAATTGCTCGAAATGACCAGCTTCATTCAATACACATAGTTCATATAGTTGTCTTAAGTTGTTTAGACTATTTTCGATAGCATTATTATGGCTCTGATTCAAGTCAGAAATTAAAGCTTCAAAATTTGTTTTTAATCATTACAATTGTGCGTTGACGGGATTAGTTCCAAATTATGGGTTTAATATTGGTTGATTTTATATTATCATTAATATTATTTTCCGCTTTCATTGATTATCATTATTGCTGAAGGAAATTTTTCCATCAGGAGCGGCTATAAACACGTATCCATATATATATTCTGGGCTTAACAATATGGTATAACACATATCAGTAAGATACAGCCTAGTGCCGTCTACCCAGTCCTCTTCTCCAAGCCTCGCGATCCTGTGTCAGTTCCACGTTCAACTGTCTCTGTTCCATAGATTGGTACACTCCTTCATTCCAAGATCGTCTTGGTCTACCTCTTTTCCTCCGTCCTGGCGGGACCCATTCAAATAACCGCCTAGGCCATCGATATTCGGGCATTCTCATTAAGTGTCCAAACCATCTCAGACTTTTGACTTCGATTCGGTCTACACGTATCCAACGGTGTTAAATCGGGGCTATTTGGTGGCCATAAAATCGGTGCGCCATTAGCAATCCAAAGATAAAATTGGCCACTTAAATATTCGAACTTCCAAAACGCTATGCCAGATGGTTCTTGAAATATGAATCTCTGTGATGCTCAGAATAAGAAAGATTGACCAACATTTGTTACATTCGAAATCAGAGGAAAAAAAGCTAACCAAATATGGAAAATTTACAGGGTGTTCCATTTGGAAAAATGAAGTTGCCATCAATATGTTGGCTACCCTGTATATATTTCAGTTTGTGGAGTCATATCAATAAACCTCAGTTGATTTCGTGAAACTTTTATACGAAACATTTTTTGTATCTCCTTTAGTAACAAAGTTAAAGGGGGGGTCAAATTATAGTGAAAAACCCGGTACTATGCAGTCCACCAGAGCTTTGCAACTACACTACTGCTTTCCTGCTTCAATGAATTCCACTATCTCAAAGGATAGCAAGTAGGCTACATCCGCGTTCCTTCTATGATTTTCACAACTGTTACTCTACAGCTCTTCCTCCAGTTCCAGAACCGTAATGAATTGTAATTCCTGTAACGGCTTTAAAGCTGCTAGATTTGCGCTTCCCCCAGAATTCTCTTGTACAAAACATTCTTTGCACAGGCTTACGATGCCGCAGTCAATTCTTCAGAAAGGTTTTGGGTCGGTAAGTGGCCTTTGTTCTCCCTTTTTGGCTAGTGTATTAGCCTCTTCATTTCCTTTGATTTCCGAGTGATCAGGAATCCTGACTAAAGAGACTTCTTTGTTTTGACTACTTCATTGATTTTTCTTCGGCACTCCAATATCAGCATTGAATCGATGACATAGGATTTCAGTGCTTTAATATCCGCTTGACTATCAGAATGGATGACCACGTCACATCCTTGATAGTTTCTTTCAAAGCTTCTGCCTAACGATAGAGTACACTTGGTTCTTGGCTAGTATACTCTAGCACCGGCCACTAACGGGGTTTCAGAACCATAATATGTATACCATTTAACGGTATTCACTTCGAAAACTTTGGGTAGTGTATTCCTTTTTCCATTCTACTTTCTCTCATAGGATCGAGTTAAAGTTCTTCTCGATACTAACTTTTTGATTATAACATTACTATGTAAGTTAGCTGATGTGATGTACGAGTACTTCGTTATAGATGACCAGGATCTCTGACTTTTTATTCTTTCATTATATCCATTTTTCAAAAAATTTCAAAAGGATAGCCAAAAGTTGTATGAACTCAAGTGCTCTCTTTCCCATAGTTCCAGTGATACGAGTGTGGAGTTTTTTGTTTGCTAAGACAGGACAGAGAAGCACAATGAAATACTGCTAGTATAATGTATCCTATGTAAAACTTGTAGAAGTGAAATAAGTATTAAACCTCAGAAATTGAAGCTGCGACATTATCTAAAACATAACCATTCAGGTAAATTCAAATAGAAATATTCATGTGTTTCGCACGGCGGTACTGGGTTCGAATCCCGGGTAAGACATGGACGTTGTGTAAAGTCTAGGTGGTGGTGTGTCGTCCTTACAGCGCAATTCTTTCAAAAATCACAGATATTGGGTACATAGCATAATTGCTGAGCCCATTGGTGTTAGAATAAAAAAAATATGTTCATGTGAACGATTTGGTCATCATTGATTCATTGAGAGAATTTTCCCATTGAAATTTGTTTACTGAATTGGCATTCTGCTTTTGTCTGGAATTTCAAGAATCGATTGATGAAACAAAAATAATATTTTGCTTTATGGATAACGAAAAACTCACTCACGGGTTGAAAAGCTCCACGAAATTATTAAATATCTGCTTCCCTATCATGATAATAGCAAGTTGTATACAGAGCTCGCTGAGACACCCAGCCGGGTCGCAAACATCTCCTTTCACCCTCAAGAACTCTGATTTTCTGACCACGATATCTCCCGGATAATCAAAAAACCGCCCCTGTAATACAAAATCAGGTAAAAATAATTCAATTTCGAATATTGCCAAGTACTGAACCTTGAAGAATGCTATGTAAATAAGAGACGAATAGAAATTCAAAAACTCGAACATAAAGATCTTGAAAGTATAGGAGTCCTCATATTCTGTGTGTGTTCTCGGATTCTCCAGGTTGGTCAGATAGATGGCTAGTCTGTGGTAGAACTGAAAAAAAAGATATCATAGAGTGTTACCTTTATATTATTAGGTTGTGAATGTACTCACTCTGGTGAGACACATGATGATTATAAGATTGATGATGGCAGCGGAAACAGACGTGACGATCTTGGCGTGTTTTTTCAAGAAGTACCCTCCTCCTCCATAGATAACCGATACTATAGACAACCTGTATATAATGGTACCCAAGACAGCGCATAATACCACCAAGAGCTGTTGAAAAAATAACTTCATGTTAAAACTGTACACAGGGTGTCTCTCGATCGAACCATTTTTATGAAAAAAGGTTCCCATAAACTCAAACATCAAACTTTTCAAATAAAGTCAGTGCGTCATGTATATTTTATTTATTCTCGGGAAAATCACGCAATTTAAAACACTTTCATAAGGACTCGTAGGCCGAAATTGTTATTGTTAATATTACAAGAAGATTTAGAATTCAGGTGGAGTCTATAAACTCAAATTAAACATATTATATAGGCAGCAGTTCACAATATAAAGAATTGAGAGAAGAAAAAGTACAAGTAAGAGAAACAAAATGAAATATAATGTCCAAAAAAACTATTACACCTATGGCGTAAACCATCGAAACCATTCTTAAAATCATTTACTGACACTGAGTTCCCAATAGACGAGAAGGACGATACGCATGATAAGTGATAACGTTTTGTTTTTTTGGTTCTGTAATTCTCTTTCTGTAGTTTGAAGTCTATGTCCTCAGAATCTAATGTCAAAGTTTAGCCTGAAAAGTTTTACAAACAAGTCATCCCTCAAGGTGAGGGTGAGTGTGAGTGTCAGATCTCCCTTGAGTATCTGTAGCCGTTTCATAAAGCATACTCATTTCATGGGAGCTAGCGCCTTCTCTCAAGTTGAGGCTGGCAAAAACTGCACTTCACTCACTGTGTATGCTTTATGAAATGGCTACAGCTTCTCAAGGGTGATCTGACACTCACACTCACTCTCACCTCAAGGGATGACTATGAATACGGCCCTAAGTCACACTCAACCGCCAACTTTGATGGAATTCGCTAGCTTATTTGTGTGATTGCACTCATTTTAGTCTCGACACCTGACAACGAAACAAAAAAAGGATAATCGCTATTATTTTGGAGGATTATATCTAATATGATTTTCTCTAGAAATCACTGGTAATGCCCATTTACAAGAGGGTCAAAGAATTTTGGCAAAGTGATCATACAAAAAAATTTCGAGTCATGCTCACCATCAACGCTATAGCGGATCCTGTGATGAAGTACCTCAAAGACTTCGACTTGGTAGAAAGGTAAGGCTCCTTCTCTCTCGTCACTGGATTCGTACGAAATGTTTTGACGCTCGCCTCGAACTCTGCAAATATACGAATGTTGAAAAATCCCTTCCTATTTCTATCATTCCTTTAACTGGAGAACGGGGCCGACTAGAGCACATGAGGTCATCACAGATTTCACTCATTCACAGCATATAGGAAAGGTGCAGGAAATGAGAGAATAAGGTCACGGAGCCTTGTCCTGTTTCATCAAGTACCACTTTTAAGTGAACCTACCTATAGTGATGTTATTATCAAAAGATTGAGCATCGAAAAGATCATCAAATCGATGCTGTGGAAAAGGAAAAAATAGGGAAAGGAATATACTACCCAAAACTTCAAAGTTAATACAAATGGTATACAGATGGTTCTAAAACCACAATAGGTGCCGGCGCTTAAGTATAAGGACCAAAAACCAAGTATACACTATCGTTAGGCTACTACTCGATTGTTTTTCAAGCAGAAATACTTACAATCGAAGAATGCGTAGATAGAAACTTGGAAAGAAACCATCAAGTGTGTCATATAGTCAGTCAATCTGATAGTCAATCTGCTATAAAGCTATATATCATCGACTCAAAGCTGACATGGGAGTGCCGAAGAAAACTCACTCGGGAACCAAAGCAAATGAAGAGACTAATGAAATATGATGAGAATTGTTATTACAGAAACTGACGAGTGTATATTCTGTGGTGAGGAGGAGGAAACTCCAGTTCACTTATTAACAGAATGCCTCGGTATTGTTAGCCTCAGTGGCGGCTGCTCAAAGGAGGCAGAGGAGGCCGAGTTTCCCCTAATTTCACAGCATTTTATTGACTTTTAAATTCAAGTTCAAATGAAAAACAATCGCATTTCTATAATATATGTATTGTTTCCATCATTCTATCTTTTATCCAAATCTCAAAGTAATAAGTTCATTACTCAGCGATCTAAAACATTTATACATTATCCGTAACACACAATACAGCGTATCGGATAGCAGGCACACCACTAAGCGAAGAAAGCTCGCTTCTGCGAGTGGAGATTCCATGTAACATTCCAAACTTCTTCAAATGAACGGAGCGGGAACCACCCAAAATTCAAGCTGTAGATCACCTGTCGGAGGCCCGGCTCCGCGGCATCATTTTCGATTCTAGGCGAACGAGCTTAGCCGAAACTGAACGTCCGATAGGCCCGAATCAACTCCGGCGATCGTGGATGGAGATCAGCTCTTGTTTCCCTTTTTACTAACGAAGTGTTAATCCTCTCAGCGTGTGGTTTTTGGTTTTCTGACGTTTTCGGTAAGGTTTGTACGTAAAATTTCAATATTTCAGCAAGAAAGATCAAAACGGAAACAAAAAGGGAGAATTATAATGCAAGTAGTGAACTTAAAGAAACGCAAGATCCTGTAGATTTTATTTTTAATAATAAATTCAGTAAAATGCCTTACGATGATAAAATTTTCATAACTGAAGTAATTAAGACACCTGGACCAGCAATACCAAATTTGGTTATTAATTCTGCTCATAATTGTGCGTTCTGCCTATAATGGTAAATACCAGTGGCTGACAGGAATTTCAGTTCAAAATAAATTATTCTATTGGTTGCGTGGTCTCGGGCCTTCTCCGATTGAAATCTCACAAGCCGCCACTGGTAAGCCTGAGTAAAAAATGTCTTGACACAAGAGAATTATGGAAGAAGCGCCAAACTAGCCGCCTTTAAGCCCTCTTAGATGTCAAAATTCATTACGGCTCTGGAACTGGAGGGTAGCTTTAGAGTAACAGTTGTGATAAACAGTTCTGATTGGCTACACAATAGATCTTAAGGTCGCAGTGTAATGCAACCCCCTAAAAAAACTACAATCTTTCCTACCCGGTCTAGGTTCCTCATCATGCTGCTCCGTTCCTTGGAGATCCCATTCCCACTGTATCATCTTCTGTTTGCGCCTCCACATCTCCAAGAACACAGTTGCTGAAACACGAGAAAACTGTCAAAACATCTATTTGAAGAGGAACATATACCTACCCCACAAACTCATGAATATCGCGAAGAACACAGTGGCAGGATTATCGAATAGATATGTCAACCTCGCGAATTTACAACTGTCCCAGAGCTTCTGGTACTTGCAAGCTCTGTCACACAAAGGACACAAGGTTATGTTTCCAGGTCCGTTCCTATCGCAAATTTCTTTCCTGCAACAAATAAGTACGTCTGGAGTTACGAAGGGCATCAGATCAATGAAGAAACAAAGACAGACCCTGTCAGGTATTGATAGAGGAAATAATGAAGAAAAGATCTCTATGTTTATATTACTCCACTGATGTTAATAAACATTAACCTAACTTTGGGTACCTATTCTTATGATTTTCAGAATATTTGTGACAGTTTTCACGATTGTACATTTCAATGTGCCTTGCAGTGATATTGAAGTTCACTTAGTTCAGAAAAATGCCGAAATAATGGATTATCTGCTAGACATGTGAAAAACCAGATTGAATACAAACAGTAAAATTCCAGAGTCGGGTACAGTTAGCAGCCTAGGTTGATTATGGATAGTAGGCATTAATTTAAGAATATATATCAATACATCGACTATATCGAAAATACCGTAAAATGGTATACAGATGGTTTCAAAACATCTACAGGAGCTGGCGCTGGGATATACAAAGTGTGCACTGTCGCTAGGCTTCTGTATGAGCGCCTTTCAAGCGGAAATCCCAACTATTGAAAGATGTCTAGAGATAAATCTAGAAAGAAACTATCAGAAGTGCGATATAGCCATACACTCAGATACTAGCTCCTACGTCATCGACTCAAAGATGATCTGGGAGTGACGGAACAAACTCAATGAGGTAGGTAAGAAAAATAAGATCTTTTTAATCTGGGTTCCCGGCCATTCCGTAATTAAAGGAAACGAAGAGGCTAATAGACTTGTCAAAGAGGGCGCACGAATGTCGCTCATTGGCCCAGAACCCTTCTGTGGTATAGGTAAATACAGGGTTGGGATAAAGTTTGGCACCAAATTAATATATTTAAAACGGAACGGACGATGATTTGAAATTTGGCAGCTGAGTGTAATGGACCACAATGCATTTGATGAGCATATTTTCATTAATGAGATACTTCCGGTTTAACCGGAAATGACCAATTTTTTTTTCTTTAAATGGGACACCCAGTATATTTCTGCAGATTCTGAAAGAACACTTTGTTTCGGATCTGTCCATACCAGGTTTCATGTAAAAATTATCTCTAAAAAGAAGAATTGAGACAACGGATTCTTGATGAAGGTGCATTAATACATGGAGAAGTATTGAGAAAAGGTACTCAAGAATTTGTTAATAGACTGGCATATTGTCAGGAGGCGAATGGCAAGCACTTCGAACATTTAAAATGATTTTTTTTAAAATAATTTTTAATAAATTTTTTCTACTAGTAAAGTAAAGTATTACTTCTTTTTATAGATTTTCATAAAAAATACGTCATGAAAAGCAGAAAGAGTTACCTACCACAAAGTATTTCGTTTTATTTCTCACTATTGATACAAATAAAAACGATTTATTTATTTGAATGGATTTTTTCTCAAATGTACAAAAAGACTGAATTTCTTCTTTTTACAGAGAATTTTTACATGGAACCCGATATGGACAGATCCGAAACAAGGTGCACTTTCAGAATCTGCAGAAATATACAGGGTGTCCCGTTTAAATAAAAAAATTTTTTGTCATTTCCGGTTAAACCGGAAGTATCTCATCAATGAAAATATGCTCATCAGATGCATTGTTTCGTTTTAAAGATATTAATTTGGTGCCAAACTTTATCCCAACCCTGTATACCTATAAGAAGGAGTTTCTGGAGAAGGAGAAAGCCGAGAAGGATAAATTCTGGCGGAATCTCCCAGATATGGATCATTCCACTGAGTTCCTTCCGAACTTTGAAACAGCAAGGTCCAAAAGATATCTGGATCTTGGTAAGAAACAATTACACCTCCTCACTGGCTTTCTTACAGGACACTGTCGCCTCAGGAAGCACATGTTGAAGAGTAGGAAGAAACGCCCATTTTACCTATGTCACGGAATGCTTTGTCATTGCTAGCCTATGGAGAGAATGTCTTGGGCAAGAAACTTGTAAGAGTGAGGAAGTAGCCTCGTTGAAGCTTTCACGATATTGGATTTCATCAAATCTTTGAAACTGGAAGGCGAGATGAAAGGGTGTGGTCAGAACAGCTCTGTAAGTGGGCACAATAGACCTTGAGGTTGCAGTGAACTGTAACCCCTTTTCAAACTATAACTAAAACTATATATAATGTAACGTCACTAATAACTATAGGGTGGATGCGACTTATTTCTCAAAGCGAGTTGATCTTAGCCTTTCGTTTATATCTAACTGAAAAATTTGAAAACAAAATCAAACATTTATATCTATATATCTAATTCTCAAATTCATTACACTGACATCTCGCTCGGGTCCTATCAATGTTTCTTTATATTGATCTGAGCAAAGGGCTATGTTTTTAACCTCCACTGTTAACCTTACTCACGTGGGTATATTATCAGGACTGTCTATCGTCAGCAGGCCATACATAAAACATACGAAACCTACTATGGCCGGCGCGTATAGCATCTTGGTGTAAAATCCAAGCCAGCAGAAATATAGACCTATCTTATCGCCGAAGTATTTTCTTATTAGACCAAGAGGTTGTTTTTTCATCCACTTCGTTGGTCGTGCCCATTGCAAGTATAGTAACTGGAAGAATAGATATAGTATATGGTTATGAAAGCTGGTGAACTAGTAATTACCCTTCGATCTAGTAGTTTTCCATTGCTATCTTCATTGTCAAATTTACCGTCGTGCAGGGGAAAACATGCGAGATACGTGTTGTCATTGAGCAACCTCCTGATGCCCACCTACAAACCGAGAGGTCAATGCAAGGTTTTGGTAATTCGACGTAATCCTTCGAATACTAAATGGTTTTCCAATAAGAGATGTTATTTTGAATGGCCCGCTATTTCGGTAGATGTCACGTTTGAAGCTGCCATTTTTTGACATTCGACAAGTAGAAACTACGCCATTAATAAAAATAGAACAATAAACGCTTCAAGAACGCATTGAAATTATTAAAATTCACTATAAAAATGGTGAAAATTTGTCAGAGACGGTTTGTAAAACTCCTATATACCTATAAGAAGTAGTTTCTGGAGAAGGAGAAAGCCGAGGGAAAAAACTCTGTCGGAATCTCCCAGAGATGGATCATTCTTTCGGAACTTTGAAACAGCAAGATCGAAAAGATATCTGTATATAAGTAAGAAACAATTAAACCTCCTCACTGTCTTTCTTCCAGGACACTGTCGCCTCAAGAGGCACCTGTTGGGGATGGGATTGTCGGACACTGACGAGTGTAGGTTCTGTGAGGAGGGGGAAAAAAACCCCATTCACCTAGTCACGGAATGCTTTGGCATTGCGAGCCTAAGCAGAGAATGCCTTGGGCAAGAAACTTGTAAGAGAGAGGAACTAGCCTCGTTGAAGCCTTTACAGATATTGGATTTTATCAGATCTCTGGAACTGGAAGGCGGGCTGTGGTTAGAACAGCTTTGTAAGGAGGCACAATAGACCTTAAGATCGCAGTGTAACCCCTTTTTAACTTACTAACTAACTATAGCGAAGTAGAACATTTCAGAAAATTTGCAAAACTGCCATATCTTCCTCATCATAGATTTTCGGACCAGGCTTCGCAAGACGCATTGTGCAGCAACTGACGTCCAGTATATCTCCTTTCAAGGATCACGACGAATTACCAAACACCCTGTATTTCTGATTGAAAAGTAGATACTACTTCGAAATATTACCTTATCCGATGCATCATCGTATCGAACCCTTAGCAGAATCTGCATTACTATCATGCTGCGTTGGGAGCTGGCAAATTCCGTCACCCTGTCTTTACGATGAATCTGAAAAAAATATTCTAATCATAATTTAAGTCATATAAGAGTGGTTTTTATATATGGTGAAATTACATATAGTGCGACTTCAGTATGGCTAATGCTTCCTACTAATAAAATACCAACATATAAGAAAAGACAAGTACCTATATCAGCGGACGTAGCGAGTAATATTATGATCAAAAAATAAAAAATTTGAGAAAAGTCCTGAGCAAGTTCATTGGTGGGGCAAGAGACTATTACCTCAAAACCTCATATGGGATTTGAGATTGATACCAAATATATAAATGCAGTATCTCAGCACAATCGGATTTATATTCTCGAAATTATTAAAAAAATAAAATATGTAAAAAATACTTAAGTAATTACAAAAATTAAATTCTATGGTTCTAAAGATTCGATCCCCTTGAAATTTTGTATGAACATTCAGTATAGTAGTTTTCTCAAAATAAATTTCACCCGAATCGGATATTCTGTTTTGAAAATATAAAGATTCTTCTTTCAATATTCTAATTGAATTTTCTATGGTTCTGTTAACACTATGGCTACAAAATTTTGGATGTACATTCATAATATCGATCTCCATTCACAAAAAAATCTCATTCTAATGGGATTCCGATTGGTTTCGTATTTTCTGAGATATTGAGAAACAAAAATTTTGAATGGCCATATTTTACTCAACACCCTGTACGATTTGGCTGGTAAACGAACTTAACCGAGCCATTTGGGACCCGAACTCAACCTGGAAATTTGAAGTCTCCAGGAAAATCCCTTCGAAAGTTATTGTGCTAACGGACGGCCGGACGGCCCCACGGACAGAATTGAATTTTACCACGAATTTGTCATCAGGTAGAACGAGCGCTCAAAAAGAAAACCGTACTAAAAAACTACCAATAGATCTACTGACCAAAATGTTACGGTTATTCATTTAATTTCGACCTACTGTTCTTCTCTGTCTGCTCCACGTGTTGCGGCATGGAAAGAAGGATCCTCCTCTATCAGGTTGGTGTCGTATTGAAAAAAATGTTCCCAGATCTTCTGCAGCTTCGTCCACAGAGAGGGTTTTTCTTTCTCTTTCAATTCGTCGTCCTAGAGAAACTGGAGTTATCCAAAAAGATAATTTAACTGAAGCAACTACTTACCCAAGCCTTGACGGAAATTGTGATGAACCGTTTTATCGGAAGTTTCAAGCCCATAACCTCTGCGTAACGGGTCTTAGTCTTCCACGTCAGGTGTATCTTCAGAAACCAAGTCTTGCCGTCGAAGGAGCTGTCCTTGTGTTCTAGCTCGAGTTCTAGACCTTCTTTGACTAGGTTCTCCTTCGAAAAAAATAAAGATTAGCTTCTGGTGCGTATACGAAGTTTACTCCAGTAAAAAACAGGGTCTTTATAAATGATTGTAACAGCGCAGCTGGCTCTTATTATTATCAATGTCAAAGACAGATAGAGATGAATATAGATAGAGGTTGAGTTGAGTTTGCATAGGAATTAGCAAAATGAACATGATCCAAGCCAACTGCGCTGTTACAATCTAATCTAATATATACAGGGTATAACTTAATAAGTGTAAAATATTTAAGGAGGTGATTCCTCATCGAAAAAAAGATAGGACCTTTCATATAAAGAAACTTCATTGGAGCATCCCTTGTTAAGATACAGCCCCTCAAAGGGAGTACATACATAAAATGTGTATAACAATTTTTTTCACAAGCACCAAAAAAGTTACAATATTGAAATTAACCTGACGTTTCTTACTAGCAAAAAGACTCTTATCAAGTTATTTATTTGGTTTAACCCATTGTTGTAAGGGTGGGAAACGCAACCTCTAAAGTTTATTTCCAATGTAACTTTCTGTTTTATTATTTGTTTACCATTTAAAAATTTATTTCCGATAGCCTTTTTCATTCTAAACAAAAAATGTCGCTCGAGTTTTTTGCCCAAAATAAACCAGTTCGCAGTAAAAAATTATTTTACGAACAACTACAGAGATAGATCGTACTTTAGGGGTTGCGTTTCCCACCCTTACAACCATGGGTGTAAACCAAATAAATAACTGGATAAGTGTATTTTTGATAGTAGGAAACGTCAGGTTAATTTCAATATTGTAACTTTTTTGGTGCTTGTGAAAAAAATTGTTATACAAATTTTATGTACTCCCTTTGAGGGGCTGTATCTTAACAAGGGATGCCCCAATGAAGTTTCTTTATATGAAAGATCATATCTTTTTTCCGATGAGGAATCACCTCCTTGAATATTTTACACTTATTTAGTTACACCCTGTATATAAATCCATGCCACTTTTCGTTGTGCATTTATAACTCAACATTGCCTTCACCGATTTGGCTAATTTTGGTCTCGAATTATTCGTGAAAGTGTAGGAAAGGTTTTTTAGTAGAGAAAATTCAAAAGAAATCTTGGAAAAGTGTAAAATCAACATTACAGATTTTATATACAAATCCATTTTCAGTGCCTTTTGTAGGTCGAATATAAACTAAAAATTGTAGTCATTTTTCAGTACTCTATAATCTTTGATAAATTGTCATAAATGGCGAACCTGTAAAAAATTTGAGAAGTGTCAATTTTCTACGAATTGAAATAGTTAGTAGCATTTACATTATGTTGTTGTAGTGGCTTTTGTTGAGCAGTTTCATACATTTGAAATTAGATAAAGTAATAAAGGACCCCGCACATTTTGTATGAGAATTGGCTCCCGGTGGATTTGGCTGAAAATTTGATATGATGTTCTACTAATCCCTCTGATCAAATGTTTCTACAGTCACGAAGCTGAAAAATGCATACTTCTAGGAGTTTTTAGCGATTTTTTGTATCCATTATGGCTTACGTATTACCGTTCACACAGAAATGTTTGAGAATATTTCGTTTTTATTGAAAGCAGATTCAGTCAATTCAAAATATTTTCAAACATTTCTGTGTGAACGGTAGTACGGAAGCCATAATGGATACATAAAATTGCTAAAAACTCCTAGAAGTACCTATGCATTTTTCAGCTTCGTGTGGAGACATTTGATCAGAAGGATTAGTAGAACATCATATCAAATTTTCAGCCCAATCCACCGGGAGCCAATTCCCATACAAAATGTGCGGGGTCCTTTATATTTTTGTTTTATTTGGGAGTTTATCACTATGCCTTATACATAGCGAAGCACGTACCGGGCAGCTAGTAATTTATAAAGACCCTGTACCTGAAAAACTCGTCGATAATCTCTACGCCTCGCCTCCGCCTCTGTCATGACTCCCAGCTCTTCTTCTTCGTATACCAAAACCATATCGATTCTCCTTTTGCCGTCGCGAAAGTACAGGCTTTCGGGGTCCAAGTCCTGAACAAAAAATGTCCAAATGTTTTAAAATAACAGAAACTGAGTTAAGAAACTTTATTCAATTTGTAATGTTTAGAACGATGATTAGATAGATATCTGGATCTTGGTAAGAAACTATAAACACTTCCTCACTGGATTTTTTACAGGACACTGTCGCCATAGGAAGCATATTTGAGGATGGGATTGTAGGATACTGACGAGTGTAGGTTCTGTGGGGAGGAGAAATAAAGCCCCATTCACCTAGTAACGGAATGCTTCGGCATTGAGAGTCTAAGGAGAAAATTCCTTGGGCGAAAAACTTGTAAAAGTTAGGAACTATCCACGTTGAAGCCTTCACAGATACTGGATTTTATCAGATCTGTGAAACTGGGAGGCGAGCTGTGAGGGTATGGTCCGAACAGCTCTGTGAGGGGGCACAATAGACCTTGAGGTCACAGTGAACTGTAACCCCTTTTCAAACTAAACTAACTAAACTAGACTAGAGGAAAAGCGAAAAAGACTAAGTAGACCTAACAGCAACTTATCCTTAAGCTCTATTTTTCAATCCCCCGTTGTTTACCACTCCGACAGCAAGGACTTCTTGGCAGAAGCGACAGGTATCATCGGGGACATTTTCCATGTAATCACTACATAGTATAAAACAGAGTCGCTTTATCTGTCCCTATGTCCCTTTGTATGCTTGAATCTTTGAAACTACGCAACGGATTTTGATGCGTTTTTTTTAATAGATAGAGTGATTCAAGAGGAAGGTTTATATGTATAATAACATCCATTAAATAGTGGAGAAGTACTGTTATTTTTTATGTTTCTAATGTGATGTCGTAAATAATTTCATTTTTTCCGCTTACATTGCAAACGCAGGCTGAACCCTACGAGTTTTATCAAAATAATGTACATACTAAGTATTGTACACATTGAAAAGTTCTACAGAAAAGTCCGTGATGGTATATGTCTATCTCTTATGGATAACCCACAATAACTTTTTTTTGTCATTTACTTTTTACGACAAATAATGGCTAATTTTCGAAGCGATTTTAACCAATACAGCATTAATTCTTAACCAATTAAATACCTTGAATACATTGTTCATTTAATATAGATCTATATGGCCCTTTACATCGTATGATTTAAGTGAATATTTTCGAAGATATTACAGATTTAAAAATTGCGGGACGTAGCGTTTGCGGCGGTACCTGCCGGCCGCCCGGTGCGGCAAGAGCGTGCCTATAAATAGCAATAGCGCGTCTGAGGCACCCGTGCGAAGCCGGGGCGGGTCGCTAGTAAGTAATAATCCACAAGAGAGTGTCACGTGAGTAAGGTAAACGCTATAGTAATTGACACCTGCATGGATACATTCAGTAGGCGAATTCGGTTCCTAATTTTACTGCATCTATGGTTATTATACCGAACTATAGTTGAATGTTGATATTTTGGTATTACCTTCAAACTTTTAATGAATATCGATTAGGTATTCGAGGAGACACCAATTTCCTCGAAATTACATATTTGATAGTAATTGACACCCAGAATGATAGTCATTGACATGATTTCATCTCACTTTTGCATCAATTTTGGTTTTGATATCGTCCTGCTTTCTCTCACTCATACATTACGTCCGCTTTGCTCACGCGTTAAAATATCTAGACCATTAATATGTTTTTAATAACCTAGTTGATTAAATAACTATTAATTTTTATATGTTTTTGAAATTTAAGTCAATATCCCTAACTCGTATGGGAGCAGTTTATTTAAAGACTGGGTAATGCCGAAAAACCTCATTCGACGCCATTGTTTGTACAGTAATTGAGGAAGATAAAAAAATAATTGAGGCAATTACCTGATGCCATTTCCATGCAATCGTTTTTCCTTCGATCAATTTCCACAAAATTGTTCCTAAAGAGTGGGGTAGATATAATTTATAATGACATATATTTGCTTGTTACACACAAAGAACTTCCTGTGTACACAAAGCTTATCGATCTTTAATGGTTCATGTATAGGGGCTGTTGAAGAAGTCAATGTATGATCTGTTGGTGTCGCAAGAGTCATATTAATTAACGTTTGTATTTTATTGTTCAAAATTTCAGAGAGAACCTATCCTAAGGTTAGCGAACGTGCGAAATAGGTTCCGCAGCAGCAGAATAAAGAATTGCAATATGATCAAAACGGAACGACGTGTCCTCCGAGTTTCTTGTGTTGAAGATCGCTACCAAATTTCATCGAAAAATATGAACCCAACCAGAAGTTTCTAACAAGTATGGTCCTGGCATAAAAAGCTGAGTCATTCTGTAACTACAGTCCGTTCACGAAAGGTTGAGCCATTTTCCACTGTGTATAATACGCAATATTGTCAATATTGCATAGAGTTCTCTGATTACTCGCAAGCTAGTCAAACGAGGCCTGGTACATTGGGCAACGTTGCCTTTATTTTACATTATGAAAGCAAATACTGCCAACTTCAGATAAATAAACAAACGCCTACTATTCGTTCAAACTTTCATAAACGGACTATAGGAGATGGTTGACTACCGCCTGCAGTTCTAGAAATCGGTAGGAACTTTTTGAAATAATCCATTTACGGAATATTCGTGCAGAGAGCTTCTCTCTTTCAGTTTCAGTTTCTTCCTTCTCCGAAAACACTTTCTGTTTGCATTTGCTCATAACACAATACGTTCTGGATCAGTAAATGGCGTTTGTGCTCCTTTTCTGGCTAGTGTGTTTGCCTCTTTATTTGATTTTTGAGTGACCAGAAACCCAGACTGAAGTACCTACTCTATTGAGGCATTTATACAGGGTGTCCCGTAATTAGACCGACAAACTTCTAGTGGACATTAAAGATCATATTTTAGACAGATTCGACCCAAATCATATAATGCAAAATTGCTTCGTTGAGGAGCTAGTGCCCTTTGAAGATGACGTCCTGTCCACACTTGTTGCCACATATTCGCAAAACGGAGTCACATAAAGTGCTGAAAGTTCACACATTGGCTAATATCAAAAATAGGCATCGATTAGATTGAGTGCATTTCTTTCATGTCAAGCACAATCGTATCATTTGTGGGGGGCGAAGGGTATTTTAGTTGAAACTTTTTAACTTTCATTATTTCGCGAGATTTACATCATATTAATAATCTCTGATGTTTTTTCTTGAAAAAAGATGCTCTTGTATAATAACGCCCAGATGCAGCATTTCTGAGAAAAAAAATATTTTTATCATTTAACTACCTAACTCTAAAGACTTAGTGAAAAGACAGAAAATTTCAAATCTATTTTTTTCGGAAATGGTGCATCTGGGCGTTATTATACAAGAGCATCTTTTTTCAAGACAAAACATCAGAGTTTATGAATATGATGTAAATCTCGCAAAATAATGAAAGTTAAAAAAGTTGGACAGGACGTCATCTTCAAAGGGCACTAGGTCCTGAACAAAGCAATTTTGCATTATATGATTTCGGTCGAATCTGTCTAAAATACCATCTATAATGTCAACTAGAAGTTTGTCGGTCTAATTACGGGACACCATGTATATTAGCTTCAAATAAGTCGATGACGTAAAAGTTCAATGCTTCAATAGTAGCTTGAAGAATTTGCTTGTTCGATTTAAATCTTACGTTTTCTGAATTACTATTGTAAAAGGTGTAGAGACAACTACGAATAATCGCCAGAGCCTCAAATAGTGAGAATTTGATTTGAAAAAAATTAAGAAAAGCCTCGAGCAGGAGCTTTTGAGCGCTCGTTCATTGGTGGGGAAATACCTCAAAATTTAATATGAATACCTTAAATAAAAATGCAGAATCTCAGCACTATCAAAATTAAATTGTGGAACTTATTTAGAAAATGAGATACAGTAGAACCTCGATTATCCGTGCGCGCTTTATCCGGGCGGCGGATTCTCCGTGCGGTATTCTGACAAGCTTAGAAGCTTAGAAAAATGAAGGAGATTATAAAGTGTAGAATTTACGAAGCCCAAAAACAAACAAAAATCGGTGATTTTTTCAAGCGATTTTTCAATGTACGTTTAGACATTATGTTTGAATATTAAAACTGTTATTTCTTGTTGCATGTATCTAGTATTACGTTTTTTTGTTTGTTTGACACATAGCTCTGTCTAAAAAAATGGTTGAACATTAAAACTAGGTCTTTGGATTATCCGTGTTTTCGATTATCCGGCGAAGGCTTGGTCCCAACTGGCACGGATAATCGGGGTTTTACTGTATGTAAAAAAAAAAAAAGATTCAATACTAGGGTTCTGATGATGCGATCCTCTTGAAATTTTGAATGAACTTTCAGTATATTAGTTTCCATTCACAAAACGCCTGAATCGGATATTCTGTTATGGAAATATAAAGATTCTGATTTCAATATACTAATTGAATTTTCTATGGTTCTGTTAACACTATATCCACGAAATTTTTGATAAATATTCAGTATATCGATCTCTATTCACAAAAAAAATTTGACTCGAATCGGATATCCTGTTATGGAAATATAAAGATTCTTCTTTTCAATATTTCAATCGAATTTTCTATGGTTCTGTTAGAACTATGGCCACGAAATTTTAAATGAGCATTCAGTATATCAATTTCCATTCATAAAATAAATTTCACTCGAATCGAATATCTATCTTCTTATGGAAATATGAAGTTTCTTCTTTTCAATATTCCAACTGAATTGTCTATTGTTCTGTTCACACTTTTGCCACAAAATTTTGCATGAGGCTTGTTATGGGCATCTTGCATTTCACCGTAACATACCATTTCGATTGGTTCTGTTTTTTCTGAGATATTAAAGAACAAAAATTTTGAATGGCCATATTTTATGGAGGACCCTGTGCGATTTGGCTGGTTATATCCCGAGATATTTGGGACCCGAACTCACCCTGAAAATTTCAAGTCTCTAGGACAATCCCTTCGAAACTTATTGTGCTAACGAACGGCCGGACGGCCCCACGGACAGAATTTAATTTGACCACAAATTAATCATCAGTGAGACCATTTTCGGTTCAAATTCTAAAATTACAGATATTTTGGCAAAACGATATAGCACTCGTTCAAGTAGAACGAGTGCTCAAAAATAAATTCATTGATGACAGATTAATTTCAGACGGGAAAAATTCAGTAACCCATTAAAATTAATTGTGGTTTCACCTACCTCCTCTTTCTCTGGCGGAGTCTTGATAGGCGTTTGGGGTACCTCTTCTGTTGGAAAATCTGGTTCCTTAACCAACGACGGCAGTGGCGTTCCAGGTATGGTAGAGTAGGATTCCGCATTAAGTTGGGGCCCAAATGCATCTTTGGCTGCTGGAAAATTGTTTGGTTTCTGCTGAAAAACAGTAGAGTAAATATAGTTTATATTTATTTCGAAAATTGCGTGTAAATTACTAGGGGCTCTGCACATTCTACAATATCGATTGGAGAGCGAATTTTGGTGGTTAGAAAAATTCTTGGAAAAACTTGACAGGTATTTGAATTTCATCTTCATTTCTGTAGTTATTTCAAGATTCGGAAATCTATGAATTTGTCTCGATTTCTGTCAAAGCAACAGTTGTCCAGTAAATTAAGGGTTTTCCTAGGAAAAAATTCCGGAGATAGTTTTTTCTCAGCGGTCCAATATGTTTTTTTGTTCGCTGAATCCGAATTTGAGGTTTGCCTTCTCGCCAGAGGTGAGCTAAAATTAGCGAAAATTTTGGACTTTTTCCAGTGTGTTGCTTATATTTTAGCGAAAACTACAAATTAAAGTAGACAAAATTTCCTGCAAGAATGTGCTATTACTTTCGTTAATATCTGAAATGGGATAAAAAAAAATGACAAACAAAAAATGCTTTGCCTTTACGTAGGCTAACCTAACAATTTTTGAAACATAGATGAATTGAAAATAGTTTCACAAAGCTTGATTTGGCTTGGCAATCAAATCGTTGATGGTTTGAGTAGATGATTTATGTCAAAAATTAACTGAAATTTGCAAAGAAATAATGACAATTCATCAATCAACGTGATCGGCGTTTTTGTGAAACCTAAGATGTGAAACCTATAAATTTAAGATTGTATTCATTTCGATGATTACTATTTTCAATTTATCTATGTTTCTAAAATACTTTATTTTCGCAATAACCATCAACGGTGGATGTTTATTTGAGTGGTTACGTGTGTGAAATGTATCGGGAGTGTAAAAAACTTAACGATTGAAAAGTAGTTTTATTAAAAGGATGCAAAAAATCAGAGGTCCACGAAAAGTGCAGAAAGAAATATGAGTATACCAAAAAAAATCGCTTGCTGCTTATATTGAAAGGATTAAAGAGAGTGGGACTAAGCTATCGTTACATTCACATATCGACATGGCTTTTTGTGTGGTGAGGAAGATCTCTCAGATTACGGAACCAAACAGTTAAAAAAAACAGCAAATAAACGTAGATTGGGATTTCTGCGCATTTTTAACAAAGAGCAAAAACTCTTCTTTAATTTTTACTGAATGGCCTTAAACTAAAATGCTTTGTTTAAGAGTTATAAGCAACAAACTGGAAAAAGTCTGAAATTTTCGAGAGTTTTTTCGCATTCCTCAAGCTAGTTCACCTCTGGCGAGGGAGCAAAGTTCAAATTCGGATTCAGCGATCCAAAAAACATATATGACCGTTGAAAAAAATTTCCGGATTTTTTTCCTAAAAACAGGCTGATCGAACTTTGATTTACTGGACTACAGGTCCTATAGTGGTAGGGGAGCCCACGTAGCTAAATAGGGATTTATTCGAGGGTCATAGAGATTTATTGGGTTGCGAAGCATAGATGATAAGAAGAAAAAATGTCATATTATATCGTATAGTCCATTCACGAAAGGTTGAGCCGTCGGTTGGCCATGGAAATTTTGCATATTCCACTGTGTATATTAAAATTTTAGGTTATGTTCTCTATTTTCTTGTCACATTGATACGCAATGTTGTCAATATTGCATAGAGTTCTCTGATAACTCACAAGCTCGTCGGACGAGGCCGAGTACATTCGGCAACGTTGACTTCATTTTACGTTATGACAGCAAATACTGCCAACTTCAGATAAATAAAGAAACGCCTACTATGTGCTCAACCTTTCGTGAACGGACTATATGTACGAATGTTAATCTGATCGTTTTCATGGTGGGGTTGGTCGTACGTTAGCGTTGAAAATGAAAAAAAAATGGGTTTACTCGAGCGCGTCAGATTTTTTAAAGGGTTGTTAGTGAACCTGATGGAAAGCGCCTGTAAATTAAGATATATCGGGTGTCCCAAGGTGAGTGACCTATTAGATTATTATGGAAACTATTGATGGCAAAGATTCCAAATTTTGTGGATCGATATATGGCCTTGTAAAGTACTTACATTTTTAAAATAATTTCACATTTCCAGTGGTGCCGGATGTAGGACAATTTGGCAAAAACTTTGTTATTTTAAATGGGACATCCGGTGTTTCTATTTTTTTATGATACTCCATAAAATATCAAATCTATTCACTCCATAGAGATAGAATAGTATCTATCTCTATGATTCACTCTGACTTTCAGGGCCGTATTCATAGTTCGTACTTGAGGATGAGTGACAGTTGATGTCACATTTAAAGCTAGTATTCATAAGGGCGATAAAAACTCACACTCACCCTCAAGGGCGAACTATGAATACGAGCCTTAATACCTATCTTTAACGGGTTTTGAGCTTTTAATTATTTATCGATATTTTATATCAAATTGGTGTGTTACTAAAATGACTCTAGTTCGCTCAATATTTCAGCTTAAGTCAGAAATTTTGCAAGTCTTTTATGCGTTCATTCGATTTCATATTGATTTAATAAGCGTTATTTTCCTAAGTATTGTTATTTTCTATATGTCGTTCATAGATCGATATATCAATGAATCAGTTCAATCCATAAAAAATGCTTTGTTGATGAATAATAAAGTAGAATATTGCATTTATGATGACGATCTAAATTCGGAGAGATATATCAGTATAATTACACTTGTTGTAGAAGAGTTGATCATTTGCCTCTTCAAATTCAACTCAAATCTGGTATCAGCAAGATGGAGCAGGTGCCCATTGAACTGCCCAGGTTTCCGCAAAATTGGGGAGAATTTTTAATGATCGATGGTTTGGATTGGCCAGCAAGATCACCGGGGGCCTATTACAACAAAATAATTTGCAACTTTTCACTTTGCACTTTGCATTTTGACAAATTTCAAAGTGAAAATAAATTGTGTTGCACAATATTTCTCCCAACATTTGATTTCTGTGAAGTGTTCTTCACTTGCACTTGACTTTTCACATGGCACTTCTCAATTATGAATGCGTTTCGTGATACCTAATTCATTTGAAAAGTGAAAAGTGCAAAGTCAAAAGTTGCAGTATTTGGTGCAATAGGCCCCAGATCTTAAAGACCTTAAAAAAATTTATTTGATTGTAAGAACAACAAATAGGACTATACAGGGTGTCCCGGAAAATGTAGGAAATCTCTGAGATTCAGATAGAACATAAAAAATAAGATGACAAATTCTCATAATTTTTTTTCCTAGCGGCCATCCCTATGAAGATACGACCTCCTAAATGTCGCCACTGGAAATTCATTTCAGTGAAATAAATTTCAAATACTTAGTTCTTTCATTATTTTTTTTCTAAAACGGTTCATTTTATCGACAATGAACAAGAGTACCTTTTCATTAGCTTAATGTTCAAGGTATCCAATTTGTTTTTTTTAACACCTTATCATACAGGATGTTAAAAATGTAAGCATTAAAATGTACAACCTAGTCCAACCCTGGTAAACTGAACAAGCTTTGAGTGCGGTGATTGAGGAGGTCCTTAATACTATTAATCATATCAAATTATTGATTTAGTTTGAAACTTATTCCACTAAAATGGATTTCCAGTGCGTCATTTAGGAGGTCGTATCTTCGTAGGGAGGGCCGCTAGGAAAAAAAATGATGGAAACTTGTCATCTTCATTTTTATGTTCCCCAGAGATTTCCCATATTTTCCTGGACACCCTGTATAATGTATGATAATTTAGAGTGATTCCCAACTAGATCAGTAGATAATTGAGCTCTTATAATATTTTCTGACCTGGTCCTGTTGAAGAGATCCTCTTCTGAAGTTAACAGTGTGGTTGGTAGGCCTGGGACTCTCCTCAATGCCATTCAGGCAGAGGTCGTGATCTATCTTTGAGAACTTTATGTTGGTCAGCGAATTCGATTTGCTCCTTGGTAAAGAGGTATTTTCTATCGTGGAAATATGTGGCGTATCCTGTCTGTGCTGGGGGATATTGAGGCTTGCTGTGCTCTCTTCACTTGGTCTCCTTGAAGATTCTGAAACAAGGTGTATATAGCGAATTATGATCCAGAGGCACTGGCATAGGGGTACCTATATGGACGTAAACTGAGGACCTCTGAAGCCCTGGGAAGTGAGCATTATGTTTCACAAATATATACCGGGTGACCCACCACTGACGCGATTTAGAATTATTTCCGTATATATAGGGGGCTCCAATTCAAAGCTACAGACCAAAGTTAGTGTTTAGAGCTAGAAAAATTCATATGGGGAAACCGGTCCTGGACAGCCAAGAGGTAACGGCCCAGGCTATTAAGGAGGTTGTCCGTTTTATCAAAACGAAATCGACGACATCCTCAGGTTTCCTCAAATGAGTAGGGTAAGGAATAAAAGACTTACATATAGTCCGTTCACGAAAGGTTGAGCAGTCGGTTGGCATGGAAATTTGACATATTCCACTGTGTATATTAAAATTTTAGGTTATGTTCTTTATTTTCTTGTCAGATTGATACGCAATGTTGTCAATATTGCATAGAGTTTTCTGATAACTCGCAAGCTCGTCGGACGAGATCGGGTACATTCGGCAACGTTGACTTTATTTTACTTTATGACAGTAAATACTGCCAACTTCAGATAAATAAAAAAACGCCTACTATGTGCTCAACCTTTCGTGAACGGACTATAGTCGCAGTTCCTGGAAAGCAATCTAGCCATAACGACATAATTCAAATAATAATAATTATAAAAATAACCCAGTTCTTCTCCAAATTCAGTCAAACTTGTTCTTTGATCTTATTTAAGCGTTTCGAAAATTCTTTTCTGATAGGGTTCACTTCTCTCGAAAAAACAGGGGACTCGTTTGCTTGCGAGTGCTTCGTGCGAAAACGACTTTCATTGCATTTGGTTAGTCTTGAAACACTCATCAACCGTGAGAGCAAGTCGTAGTAAGTTCACTTCTTGATGTGAGCATACAGTCGACTTCTATGTACTTAGGGACTTTTCATCTCATTCGAAAACTATCCAAAATAAATATTAGTGTAAGAAAGGAATGCCATTCATTTTTTATTTAGAATCGAATGCTGTAAAATAAATATGGGGTTGCCATTTGAAAATCTCGAAATATTTCAATTTTAAGTTCCACATTTTCGTATCAAAATTTTCGGATAACTTTACGATGTATCAAAATACTAAATATACCACATGAATGCATGGATTCTTTACTATGAGACTGCTGAGTTTGATTCCGTTCGCATAGAAAATAATGGAGATATTGTATTTCCAATCTTGCAATGCAGATGTCAAAAATTTCAAGAATTTGAGCAACAGTGCAAGGCAGAGATTTTTTTTTATTAGGTTATACTGCGAATTTGGTATTGAATCGATACATGAATAAAAAAATTGGTAGCTGCATTTGATATAAGAAAGATACATGCGTTTGAGATAGAGGTGGCAACACTGTCGAATTGAAAATATTTTAGCAAAGAGTTCCTTCATCCTCAAGGCTCCCCCTGAAATTTCAGAACGAAATATTCACTCGTTCTCCAAAACGTCTAATAGAACAACTTAAAAGGAAAACCCTGTATGTCATAAAAAATCATATTGTATTGTAACAACCCTTTAGATGGCAGCCAACCTCCTCAATGACATTCAGTTCATAATCTAGGTCGCTGACTTATGAATGAATCACACCCACAGTAACCTTAAAGCTAACTAGCACAATCTATAGGCCCTAGAGGGCTTTCCTTTTTCAATTAAATATTGAAATCGGACCCAATTTCAACATTCCTTTCAAACAACTTCGACACAGAGGTTCACGCATGTTCAACATTCAAGAATGCCGCCTCGTACATCATTAATCAAGACACAGCCTCTGAGAAAAGTGCTTTCCACTGGATTGCCGAATTTTCAATTGAAATTTTCAGGTTTCATGGTATCACTATGGCGTTCAATATACATATAGTGAGCCTAAAGTTTTAGTTTAAAAAGGGGTTACTTCGTTCACTTCGGCCTCAAGGTCTATTGTGCCCCCTTACAGAGCTGTTCGGACCACACCCTTTACAGCTCGCCTTCCAGTTTAAGAGATCTGATGAAATCCAATATCTGTGAAGGCTTCAACGAGGCTAGTTCCTCACTCTTACAAGTTTCTCGCCCAAGGTATTTATTCCTTAGGATCGCAATGGAAAAGAATTCCGTGACTAGGTGAATGGGGGTTTTTCCTCCTTCCTACACTCGTCAGTATCCGACAACCCCATCCTCAACAGGTGTTTCCTGAGACGACACTAGCTGTTCTGTAAGAAAGCCAGTGAGGAGGTGTTATTGTTACCAAGATCCAGATATCTTTTGAATCTTGCTGTTTCAAAGTTCCGAAGGAACTTAGTGGAATGATCTATTCCTGTGAGATTCCGTTAGAGTTTTTCCTTCTCTGCTTTCTTCTTCTCCAGAAACTCATTCTTATTGGTACATTTACCTACACCACAGAAGGGTTCTAGGCCAATGAGTGACGTTCGTGCGCCTTCTTTGGCAAGTGTATTGGCCTCTTCGTTTCCTTTGGTTCCCGAATGGCCGGGAACCCAGATTGAAAAGACCATATTCTTCTTGCCTACCCCATTGAGTTTGTTCCGGCACTCCCAGAACATCTTTGAGTCGATGACATAGGAGTTCAGTGCTTTGATAGCAGCTTGACTGTCTGAGTGTATGGTTATATTGGTGAGCGTAACGAAGAAAACAAACGATTTTTTTTCGAAATTACTATTTATTTATCAACATGGCCCCTTTAACTGGATACACTTATGCCCGTACTCATAGTCGATGCTCCGTCAGATCTCGTACTCAAGAAGATCTTAGGCTCGTATTCATAGTTCGCCCTTGAGGGTTAGTGAGAGTTTGTATCGCCCTTATGAATATCGTTTTGCTCGAATGTCTGTAATTTTATAATTTCGAGCCTCCAACGATAGGGTTCTACTCCCTGATGACGAATTCGTGGTGAAATTCAATTCTGTCCGTGGGGCCGTCCGGCTGTTAACACAAAAACTTTTGAATGAATTTTCCTAGAGACTTGGCATTTTCAGGGTCAGTTCGGTTCCCAAATGGCTCGGTTAAGTTCGTTAACCTGCCAAATCGTACAGGGTGAAATATGGCCATTCAAAATTTTTGTTCCTCTATATCTCAGACAAATCGAAACTCATAGAAATGAAATATTGCGGCCATACGCAAGATTCTCATAATAAGCTTCATGCAAAATTTTGTGGCCATAGTGTTAACAGAACAACAGAAAATTCAATTGGAATATTGAAAAGAAGAATCTTTTCCATAACAGGATATCCCAGTCTGATGAAATTTTTTTGTAAATAAAGACTGTTATATTGAAATCTCAATGCAAAATGTTGTGGTCATAGTGCCAACAGAACCATAGAAAATTCAATTGGAATATTGAAAAGAATAATCTCTATATTTCCATAACAGGATAATCGATGCAAGTGTAATTTATTCTGTGAATTAAGACTGATATGCATGATATGACATGCAGTTCATGCAGAATTTCAAGAGGATCACTTCATCAGAACCATAGAATTAAATTTTTGTAATTATAAATTTTTCAATTATTTCATTTTTTGAATAATTTTCAGAATATAATTCTGATTGTGCTGAGATTCTGCATTTATATATTTGGTATTAATCTCAAATCCCATATAAACTTCTGAAGTAATAGTCTTATGGCTCCACCAAAGATCGAGCGCTCAAAAGCTCCTGCTGATCGCTTTTCTAATTTTTTTTCGATAAATATGGCCGTTTTTTGCGATTTCGGACTTCAATCGATCAAATAATGCACAGCATAGTCGCTATTGATATTTTTTTCTTTTTCTAAGTAGTCCATGAAAAATATACTTCTGGAATCCCCAGAAACAGACGCCATAACCTTCCCGGCGGCCGATGGTTGAGTCTTTGCTCGCTTTGGTTCGATTCCACCATGGTGTATAGTGTTCCATGCCGCTCGTACATCATTAATCAACACACTGGTACTGAGAAATGTGCCTTCCACTGGGTTACCGAATTTTCAATCGAAATCTTCGGTTTTTTATGGTATTTTAATGATATAACGAACCACTAAATTGAATGTTGTGCGTGTTGAGAATTGTTAACTGGCCTGAATCATATTTAATTCATTTCAATTCTACGCCCATGAGGCTGTGGGATTTATTTAGGGCGATATTTTTGGATATTTCGACACTGCTATTAGGTGGGTGGTAATAGGCAGGTTGAAAACGATTTTATGAAAATTTCATGAGAAGATTTTAGGCAGTTATAACATTCGTATTTTTAATGAAATCAGAGAATAATAATAATCGATCGAAATCAACCAATATTAAACTCATACTTCGGAGCTCATCTCGTCCTCGTTCAAAGCAACATGCAAGGAAGTGGTATCAAACAGAGCCTATGGATAGCCATTTCGTCTTTATAAGGACTCTTCAGCACAGGATAGGTCTGAATGATACAAGGTATTTCTTGGAACTTAAAACGAAATGGCATCTTCTTTAAGGTATAAATATACCGAAGTCGCCATTTCCAGATATCCTGTTTTGGAAATATATATTGATATGGTTCAATTTTATGATTTAATATAACCAATACAAACCATTTGTTATGATTTCGTGAATTTCTATTATAATTATTTTTAAATTCTATTGATTTCGAAATTACACGATCCAAACAATCTTTTTAGCTAATTTGTAATGAATTATTTGACTCTTTTTCAGGGTGGATTCTAGAAAGAAAAATTTCGTGACTTTTCACAATTTTATTTATTTCTAACTGACAATTCCTTTCCATAGTAACAAACATCTTATTTTTTTATATCCTGCCTACTTACAAACTCTTTAAATCATAAAATTGAACCATATCAATATATTCTAATTGAATTTTCTATGGTTCTGTTAACACTATGGCTACAAAATTCTGCATGAACATTCAGTGTATCAATCTTTATTTTTTTTTAAATTTCATCCGAATCGGATATTTTTTTATGGGAATATGAAGTTTCTTTTCTTCAATATTCCAATTTAATTTTCTTGGTTCTGTTCACACTACGGCCACAAAATCTTGCATGAAGCGTTTTATACACATCTTGCATTTGGCCGTAACATTTCATTTCGATTGGTTTCGTATTTTTCGAGATATTGAGGAACAGATGTTTTTAAAGGCTATATTTTATGGAACACCCTGTACGGTTTGGCTGGTTAACGAACTCAACCGAGCTTTTGGGACCCGAACTCATCCTGAAAATTTCAAGTCTCTAAAACAATATCTTGAAAAGTAATTGTGCTAACGGACGGCCGGACGGCCCCACGGACAGAATTGAATTTGATCACGAATTCGTCATCAGGGAGTCTAACCCTATCGTTTGAGACTATTTTCGGCTCAAAATTCGAAAATTACAGACATTTGGGCAAAACGATATAGCACTTGTTTAAGTAGAACGAGCGTTCAAAAAGTAAAAAGCCCTGACTTGCAGTTAGAAGCCTTTGTGCGCTCGTTCATATTTGTAAAACGATAAATTAAATTTCTCTAACTCGAAATATTAAGGAAAAATTTAGATTTGAATTGAAAAGTTTTTTGTATATTGAAATTTTAATCAACGTTTCACCAATTTGTACGAGTGTAAGTTTCCTTCTTCAATTCGAGGCTTTGTTTCAAATGTTCACTCTTGTTCATTTTTTTAAGGTTTACATACACACTATTTATGGAAAATTCATGGAATATTTTTTGTATATTTATATTTTAATCAACGTTTCACCAATTTGTACGAGTGTAAGCTTCCTTCTTCAATTCGGGGCATTGTTTCAAATGTTCACTCTTGTTAATTTTTTTAAGGTTTACATACACACTATTTATGGAAAATTCATGGAATTTTTGTATATTTATATTTTAATCAACGTTTCACCAATTTGTACGAGTGTAAGCTTCCTTCTTCAATTCGGAGCTTTGTTTCAAATGTTCACTCTTGTTCATTTTTTTAAGGTTTACATACACACTATTTATGGAAAATTTATGGAATATTTTTTGTATATTTAAATTTTAATCAACGTTTCACCAATTTGTACAAGTGTAAGCTTCTTCATCAACTCGGGGCTTTGTATCAAATGTTCACTGTTGTTCATTTCGTTGAGGTTTACATAATATGTATGTACTACTTATGGAATATTAGAGCTGCTCCTATTCTTTTTATCGGTATTCGGTAATAAGAAAATCCTTGGAAGAAATCGCAGCGAATAATACTAATGATACTAATGAAACTATTTCCAATGAACAAATATAGATCTATCGATTCTGAAATGGTTTCTCATAATGGTTATATGAATTAATAATAATTGCTACTCTAAATAACATCTTCAATTTCAACCTGAACATCGCTTTCCCAAAATAAGCACAGCATTTATCCACAAATGGGGGTATATTTATTATTATTAAAAAAAAAGAAAATTTCATCAGTAATACAAGGTTATACCTAATTGGGTGAAAAAGACAACGAGTAGAAAATTAATTGAACCTTGATAATTTTTTCCTTTAAATAATCTATCTTCTTCTTCTTCTCTGTGCGGTGCCTTACCGGCCGAACTGAGGCCTAGTGGCCCATTGTTCACCCGCATCGGTTCATAGAGACTCAGCTCCTCAGACACGAAGACAGAAATGTCGCAAGCCTGCCAGGAGTGGTCCCTCTCACCATAGGAATAGAAGGTGTTGGATTTCCTAGGTGTGTTGACCTTAACTCAGTAAGGTTTTCACAGTTGAACAAAATATGCTCAACCGTTTCATCAGTACTCCTGCACCACCGGCATAGGGAGCAGCTCGTCAATCCCATTCTCTTCAAATGCTTGTTAAACAGGTGACCAGTCAATGCACCAGTCACCAGACTGAGTTGTTTCCTCTCCAGCAGCAGAAGCCTATTGACCTCAGATCGCGAGGACGGTCTCTCAATGAGAATCCTCGACCGCCTCAGGCCCACCCCTGCGCTCCATTCCGAGGAAAATTCCCTGTTCAGCCAGTTCCTGAAGAAACTTCTGACAGATGTGCGACAGATTGGCAGCGAAGGCTCCGGACCAACAAATGCTAATCCGGCTCCCCGCCTAGCCAGTTCATCTGCCTTGACGTTACCAGGTATATCCGCATGAGCCGGACACCAAAAAAATAATCTATCAAGATACATATCGAATGATGGGTAATTATTTTCTATCTCTGGAAAATTTTATGTGAACGTTCTCACATTCACTAGCTTTAAATGATAATATTAATATTAATTGGTTGTTGGGGGTTGAAACAGCTTCTTTTAGTGAAATTATATAAGAAATTGTGGGGATTCTCCCCATAAAAATCATTCAAATGTAATAGAAATAGAAAAAATGTTAACCATACCTATTTTTGAGGGCTAGTTCTACTTAAACGAGTGCTATATCGTTTTGCCCAAATGTCTGTAATTTTCGAATTTCGAGACGAAAATGGTCTCCAACGTTAGGGTTCTACTCCCTGATGACGAATTCGTGGTCAAATTCAATTCTGAGGTGGGACCGGTCGTCCGTCCCTTAGCACAATAACTCTCGAAGGAATTGTCCTAGAGACATTTTCAAGGTGAGTTCGGTTTCCAAATGCCTAGGTAAAGTTTCTCAACCGGGCAAATCGTACAGGGTGTTTCATGAAATATGGCGATTCAAATTTTTTGTTCCCCAATATCTCAGACAAAACTAAACCCATCAAAATGAAATGTTGCGGCCAAATGCAAGATGCTCATAATAAGCCTCATGCAAAATTTTGTGGCCATAGTGTGAACAAAACCAAAGAAAATTCAATTAGAATATTAAAAAAAAGGGAAAACTTTCCATAAAAAGATATCCGATTCGGGTGAAATTTATTTTGTGAATGAAGATTGATATACTGAATGTTCATGCAAAATTTCCAGAAGTTCACCATAGAAAATTGAATTGGAATATTGAAAAAAATTAATATTTACAAATTTTTACATATGTCAGTTTTTGAATGATTTCCAGAATATTATTCCGATCGTGATGGGATTTTTCATCTATATAGGGTGTCCCGTAAATACCACGCGAAAGTGACACTGGAGATAGATTGACATTAGGTCTTTCAGATAGCATCAACATGACCTCAGTAAAAGTCTGCTGGTTTTCGAGATATAACCACTTTTGTGTTTTTTTGAAAATCTCCAATTTTCGGTCTTCAAACTCATGTTTTTTTTTACCTAGGCTACCCTGAATAGTTACTTTAAACAATGAAGTAATAACTTCACCGAGAACTAGAACAAAATCCTTTAAAAAAATGTCTAACTGGTTGTATTTTATAACGAAGTTAAAACGTTAACTTAAGTTTGACTGACTGATGTGAAAAAAAATCAGACTGAATTGACAAATAATCGTAAAAACTGGTCCATTTCCAGCACTTTTCAAAATGATACAACACTACCAATTTTTTATGTCAAAACCTTAGAAATTATAAGATGTGTGTTTATACCGAAATAATTAAAAATTAGGAAAAATGCACAAGTATCACCTGTTGCCAAATTACATGTTGCTTGATATTATTTCCTCGCTACCGTTTCAAACAACCATTATTTTTGCTCTTCTTTCTCTTTTATCTCACTTTCTCTTTCATTTTTTGTTTGCAAAAGTGGTGATATCTCGAAAACCAGCGGACTTTTACTGAGGTCATGTTGATGCTATCTGATAGACCTAATGCCAATCTATCTCCAGTGTCACTTTCGCGTGGTATTTACGGGACACCCTGTATATTCAGTATCAATCTCAAGTCCTATACAAAATTTTGAGACAATAGCTTTATTGCTCCACCAATGAACGAGAGCTCTAAAGCATATGCTGGGGGCTTCTCTTAATTTTTTTATAATCTTTCCTGAGAACCTATCTCTTTAAAGTTCAAATCGAAGCTATGTAATTGAAGGGTTGTTATCTCCGCATGATATAATTATTGAGAATTATTGAGTACAACCTCATTATGATATAATTAGTTTCAAAGTTCCTCAGAAATAAATTATTAAATCTGATATTTTTTTCACAATCACCTTCTGCTTGGCGCTTATTTCAGAATAAGGTTCCGTCAATTTAGGATCTTATACCTCAGATAATTTTATGATAAAACTATTGGTTTCTGACACATTGTTTCAGAGATAGGGGATGAAGAAATTCGAAATAAAATTGGTTTTTCGGGGTAATATCCCTAGTGCATTCAATTTTCCGGAAAAATTCGGAAAAACGAATTTCTAAGTAATTTCTTTCAACGAATAGCATGAGCGAGAATGGTTTTCAGAACCCGAGTCGAAGACAAGGGTTTTTCCACTTTCGCGAATGCTATTTGTTAAAACAGAGAGACATAGAAACGAAACATTTCCACAGGAAAAATTAGATGCATGAGATTTATTTGGTTTGATTATTTCCTGGGTTGAATAAACATTTCATTTCAATACAACTTTTTTTTCATTAAAATAATAAGAATAGAAATTAACACAGCATGGAAACCATCAACTTGTCAAACTTGCATGAATTTTTTTCGATTTTTTTCAGGTCATTGTTCCGTAATATGAAGCACCGATAAATAAATCGAAAAACTATTGGATAATGTATCAATCATACGTCTGTTTGCTCAGCCATGATAATAATACCCATTAATCTATTGAAAAATAAATGATTATGCAGTGTCAGATGCTATATTACCTACTATATTGTTAAAACTGATATTCCTCAGTGATTTACAGTTCATTACCTAACAAATATGTGTGGTAATACCTTTTCAATCGAGGATCAAATCTACTTAGAACATTATTATCTTTTATTACAAAATATATAATGACAAGATCATCAAAAAATCACTCATATATCAACTTGATTTTTTCTATATTAGTAATAAAAGAGAGATATTACGGCCGCCAAATGTGAAAAACTTCAAGAAAAATATTCAGTAGTCGTGGATAAAGAATACCTAGGATTCTACTCGTGTATAAAGGATATTATGATAAGCTCGTTGCATAATACACTATTTTCATTAACTTTGACATTATAATATATTAGATTTTTCCTTGAAATAAGCTGGGCAATCTCCCTTTGACGTCTGAAGACGTTATTTTCAAACGCTGTGTACGTATTCCAAATTTGAAACCAAATAATATTTTGATCAACACTTTCTATTTTTATCCCTAATGCCCATTTTGAAAATCGTCATTTTCAATAAACTTTTTTGCCGACCTCGAAATAAAAGATTATTTAATATGTACGGAATTACACATTAATGACCCATTTTAATGCTCATTGCAACCGTACACAGAGTATTTAGAAGCACTACGAGAAATGTCAAAACTTTACTGGAACATAGAAACATAGAAATTCCATTATATCAAATGTATGTCTTGTGCAAGATAAGAATGTATTTCAATCAAGAATGTATACACAATTCATGTTGAGATCGTCGGAAGAATCTTGCAATCAACTCGGTAACTGATCCACTGATGGTCTCGAACTATTGAATATCTTAACCATTAGTCGCTGTCTTTAATAACCTAGTTGATTGAATAACTATTAATATTATGAGAAGTGTTTATTTTTTAAATTTATTTTCCATTTATTTCACTTTGGGATACAATGGCGGCTAACTCAAAATAGAATCCACTTAGTTTGTATATAAAATGGAAAACTCAGATATCAGACTCTAAATACATCTAAAAAATCTTCAAAAACAAAAAAATCATACAAAAATAAAATACAGTTTACTTCAACGCAGTAACTTCAACGATCCAGAGCTATATTGTTTCATTCTTTTATCATAAATTTCAATACTTTTTTCTTAGAAAAAACTTCCAATAAAATAGATTTTGTTTCGCATCAAAAAGAGCTCACCTGAGGAACGGTTTTCCTTCTCAGATTCAACAAATAAATAGTTCACGTCATGATTTTCCATAATTAAGAAAATCTATTTCCTGTAGAATTTTCATTCCGAAATGAACGAATTCTAAGCTGGGTATTCCCAGCAACAGACACAAAACTCAGTGAAAACTTCCGAGGAAAATACGGGGTCGATGTGAGTTTTTCCAACACCGACATTTAAATGGCACACTTAGATCATTGTTCTGTAATGTGATGCGCCGATTAATAATAAATAAATCGAAAAACTATGGAAACAGAATGACAACATTGAAAGCAATCAATTGATCAGAATCGGTTAAGTATGTCCTATTTTATTCGCCTACGCGGAACGCTATCGTAGTGGGGAAATGTTAGTGTTTTGCGATTTTCTGATACTGTCTACAGGGTGTTTCAGAATAAGGTAAACGAAATTCGGGATCTTCATCCTCAGATGATTTTATGACATAAAGTTGCTATGAACTATGGGTATCTGAAGCATTGTTTCTGAGATACAGAGTGTTAAAATAAAAAAAGGAAAGAATCCCTCCGATCCTAGTAGCTATCGACCTATTAGTTTATTGAGTGTTCCCTTAAAAATTTTAGAACGACTAATCCTTTTAAGAATTGAACCGAAATTAGATAATTCCTTACAAAATTGCCAAGGGGGCTTCAGAAAAAATAGAAATTGCTGCGATCAGGTTCTTAGTCTTACCACCTTTATTGAATTGGGTTTTAATAATAAATTAAAAACAGGTACAGCTTTTGTGGATTTGTCTGCAGCATATGATACTGTTTGGAAAGATGGTTTGATTTTTAAACTTTATAGTTATCTGAAATGTGGAAAAATGGTCAAATTGATAGAAAATATGCTGTCAGACAGAAGGTTCCGTGTTTTTGTCGACAAGAATAGTAGTAATTTCAAAACATTGAATAATGGTCTCCCACAGGGGTCAGTCTTATCACCTCTTCTTTTCAATTTATATTTGTGTGATATCCCCACAACTTCATCTGAAAAATTCATATACGCCGATGATATTGCTTTGGCTCACCATCATTCAAATTTTAAAACCATAGAAGATAATCTTTCTGCAGATTTAGAAATTCTGAAAAATTATTTCTTCGATTGGCGTTTATGTCCAAATACTAACAAAACCGAAGTCTCGTGTTTCCATTTGGATAATCATCAGAATATAGAAAATTGAACGTACTTTTTGGTAATTCTTCTCTCAAACATAACTTTAATCCTAAATATCTAGGCGTTAAACTAGATTCTTCTCTTAATTTCAAAGTCCATTTGGATGATTTACGTATGAAGCTGAAAACAAGGAATAATATAATTCAAAAACTGGCAGGTACTTCATGGGGTGCGGACGCAAAAACTCTCCGTACGGCAGCTCTAGCCTTAGTGTACTCTACTGCCGAATATTGTTGCCCTGTTTGGCTCAATAGTGCACATGTACAAAAGATTGATTCACAATTAAATTTTTCCATGAGAATAGTAACTGGAACAATAAAATCAACACCAACTCCATGGTTACCAGTTCTTTCAAACATTACTCCTCCACATATCCGCAGGCAGGCCATTACTTCGAAAATTTGGAACAAATTCAATTCTTCGATAAATTCATATCCAATACTCTCCTATATTCCAGACAATAACATTCCTCGATTAAAATCACGAAAACCTTTGTGGTCAAATCATTTTCTGAACTCAAATGAAAGTGATAAAGCAATTTGGCAATCCGAGTGGAACTCATGTAATATACAGAACAAAGATTTAATAACTGATCCCTCGAATAAAGTTCCTGGATTTGATCTTCCAAGGAAAATATGGACTGTTCTTAATAGTATAAGAACAGGTCATGGACGTTGCAATAGTATGCTTTTCAAATGGAATTCAGTTGAGAGTCCTAGTTGCGAATGCAAAGAAGCAGAGGAGACAATTGAACATTTGATAAATAACTGTTCCATATATAATTTCAGGATGGCTTGAGAGCTATACATGAAATTACCGAGTCGTTTTTGAATTGGGTTGTTAATTTTAAATCGATTTAATAGAGTTTTAATCATTTAATTTTTCTGTTTCTTTTTTCTGCTTTGATTTTTTCGTTTCAGATTAAAAATTCCGAAGGCATCCTGGAGAGGGTTATCGTTCATTTGGACTGAATGAAGAAGAAAACCTTCAATATTCTAATAGTTTTTAAGTGTTATTTTTGTTGAAACGGCGAGACAGGGTTTTTTTCTACTGGGGTTTTTCCCTGAGCTCTGGTATCATACGAAAAAATAGTATGGTATTATTTTAGCTCTTGATTTCAAAAGAATATATATATAGAGTGTTGAAATTAAAAAGAAAGGTTTTTTGAAATATTTTCGACACCCCACACAGTTTTTGTTTGCGTGTTGGTAGGTAATGAGTAGGCATCAGAACACCAGGTTTTCACTCCCAGTCTCTGAAACAGAAATAATTAGAAAATTTTTAATTAAGATGAAGTGCTCCTGCGAAAATCTCTGCTCTAATTTGTCAGGGGCAAATTGGTTTCGAAAAAATAGGTTGCCTAACAGTAAAACTAAAAAAAGCAATAAATGAAAAGGATAATGTAACGTTTCGGTGTTCATATCAGACACCTTTTTTTTTTAAACTTGTAAAATCATCGGAATCGTGTGTTTTTCTTTTGCAGTCTAATTGACAGGCAGAATCCTCCCAGATTATATTTCAATCGATAACAATCTTTCAAATTCCGTCCGTACAGACTTCTGTCCGAATGAATTTGTTGAAAAAATTGGTATTTCAATGCTTTTTTTCATATTTAATAGTTATTTAATCAACTAGGTTATTAAAGACAGTGACTAATGGTCAGCGGAGTGAACGCGTTAATATTTCGAGACCACTAGTCGCTAGACATAACCGAGTTGATTACAATTGATTACACAGGCCAACACACGGATGCAGAATGTAAAAAAGTTCTCAGATTTTGTCTATCAGATCTAGTTTTTGAGATTTTTTCAAAAATTGTGTATATAATTTACGTTATAACTGTTATAATATACACTACTGGATAAATTAAAGGATCAAAGAAAAATTCCAAATTTTTCGGCAGTTTTCAACATGCCGTAACTTCGAGAGGAATGGTCGTACAAGAAATTTAAAAAAAGGAAATTGTAGCTCCAAATGTCTTGCTTTTGGATTAGAACTTCAAAAATTTCAAATTTCAGTGGTTTTCGAGTAATGATAGAAAAATCAGCAAAAAAAAATTCTCAAAATTTTACCACTTTTTTTTCTTGTCTACGAGCGTGGAAATTTTATTTTTGCATAATCGTTATAATGATGGGATACTTTGTTAATTCAGCTTTGATTTATTTTTTTATTGACCTCAATACGTCCACTTCTCGCCGAGATATCGGTCTTCAAATGGAAAAGGATCCATTTGTCTTTGATTATCGATTTCTCAGCAACGTTATTAAATTAATAAAAATTTTATTTGTTAGTTTATTTTATTTTTCTCTTTTTGAAATTTATGTACTATCTGCAATTAAAATGAGGAGAAAGCTCGAGAAAATTCTTTTTTGCCTTTTTTAAAGATTATGAGCTTCTCAGAGCAAAAAACGTGATCCTAATTTTTTTCGAAAATTCAATCGAGTCAAACAAAAAAACGGCTAGCTGGATTGAGTTGGCTCTTCGTAAGGTTTTTATCAACATATTGAACTGTGAAAGTCACACTTAACATTATTGGTTTCCTCAACATTTTCGATCCAGCGGTAGATTTTCCAAGAAGCCACCAAAAGCCCTTTTTTTGTTAAATTTTTATATTGATGCGACATGAAGAAAAAAAATTGTCTATGAATAAGCAATGGTTGTTCGTTAATGGGAGTTCATTTAAGGTCTTGAAACCCTGCTTCAATTTTCTGTGCGATCATTGGTTGCTGAGAAATCGATAATCAAAGACAAATGGATCCTTTTCCATTTGAAGACCGATATCTCGGCGAGAAGTGGACGTATTGAGGTCAATAAAAAAAAATTAAAGCTGAATTAACAAAGTATTCCATCATTATAACGATTATACAAAATTAGATTTCCACGCTCGTAGACAAGAAAAAAAAGTGGTAAAATTTTGAGAATTTTTTTGTTGCTGATTTTTCTATCATTACTCGAGAACCACTGAAACTTGAAATTTTTGAAGTTCTAAGCCAAAAACTAGACACTTGGAGCTACAATTTCCTTTTTTTAAATTCCTTGTACGACCATTCCTCTCAAAGTTACGGCATGTTGAAAATTGCCGAAAAATTTGGGATTTTTTTTGATCCTTTAATTTTTTCCAGTAGTGTATAATATTACTATTGACAGTTAAAAAAACAAAGACACATGGATTTAAGTATTTATTGCAAAAACTTAATTTACATAATTACATTAGTCACTAATCACATAAAAATTTTCTTTTATACGATTTTCTAGAATGGAGTTTACTAGGGCAGTCTCGCTGAAGGCTCCAGCAGTAGTCCGCCATCATGTGGCTATCCCATCGTCCTTGATAACGATCTTCCATAGTTCTAATATCCTGGTGGAATCTTTCCCCCTGTTCTTCACTACAATCACCTAAGTTTTCTGGAAAAAGATCTAGGTGGCTGTGGAGGTAGTGAACTTTTATACTCATGTTACAGCCAAGAAAATTAAAATTTGAAAGCATAGTTTTCACTAATTCTACGTAATTCTCTGCTTTATGATTGCCAAGAAAATTCTGTTCTACTTGAACAAATGAACTCCAAGCGTTAGATTCAGTCTCGTTCATTGATGTGGTGAATTGTGGATCTTTAAGAAGTTGCCTTATTTGAGGACCATCAAATATACCAGCTGTTAGTTTTTCCGTGCTAATGCCAGGAAATTTACGTGACAAATACCCAAAACAATTTCCATCTCGATTTAAGGCCTTCACAAATTGCTTCATTAGGCCTAGCTTGATAGGTATGCAAGGGTGGAAGTAAGATTTTTTCCCTTGGAACCAAAGGTTCGTTGATCACGTTTTGTAAGTATTCCTTGAATCATGACATCTCTTGAAGGCCAATTTTTGTTAACCCAGTGCTCATTTTTAGCTCTGCTGTCCCAAAGGCACAAAAAACAAGGATATTTTGTATAACCACTCTGCTGTCCAAGGAGGAAGTTAATCATTTTTAAATAAACACAAATTGACCACTGATGTTTTACGTATTTAATTTTTCTCAAAACTAATGCTATTGTTTCATATTCTTCCTTCATGATAACACTAACTAACAAAGAAACTACAACATCCAGAACCTAACCTAACCTAACCTAACCTAACCTAGAACAACATAGAACCTAGAATAGAACATAGAACAGCCTAACATAGAATTATAGAAAAATATATAACACTAACTAACAAATAAACTACAACATCCAGAAAGATTTACAATTTTTGTTAATGACTTAGTTAATATATATACATATAAACAGTTTCCATTTGAATAAATACAATAATAACATAACTAATATCACCAGTAAATTTGAACTTAAAAAAGATAACATCCTGAGTATAAAAAAATATGTTTGTACAATTTCAGACAGCAGAGATCATGTCTCATCTGGACACCAGTCTTACAAAACCATCCGTTCCAGACAAATGTACGATATCTCCTGTTTGGAACATTTTGGTAGCATCTTTGGCTCCAATCAAACATGGTAGTCCATACTCTCTGGCCACAACAGCACCTATAAGAAATTACTTATATTAGTTTCATTCATCCTATAAAAGTACCATACTGAATATTTATTGAAGTTGTTTCCTCTATTTTCATTCACGTTCCGTAACATTTTGCCTAATCATACAGGGTGTTTCAGAATAAGATTTCGTAAATTCGGAATCTCAATCCTCTTTGCTTTCAGGTAGGTTATGTGTACCGGGTTTTTCACTATAATTTGACCCCCCTTTTAACTTTGTTACTGAAGGAGATACAAAAAAATGTTTCGTATAAAAGTTTTACGAAATCAACTGAGGTTTTTTGATATTAGTCCAGAAACTGAAATATATACAGGGTGACCAATATATTGATGGCAACTTCATTTTTTCAAATGAAACACCCCGTATATTTTTCCATATTTGGTAAGCTCTTTTTCCCCTGATTTCGAATATGTGACATATGGTGGTCTACCTTTCTTATTCTGAGCACCACAGAGTTTCAAATTTTAAAAACTACCTGGCATAGCGTTTTGGAAGTTCGTGATTATTTAAGTGGCAGATTTGATCTTTGGATTGGTAATGGGGCATCCATTTTATGGCCACCAAATAGTCCCGATTTAACACCGTTGGACACGTTTTTATAGCTGTTCCTGAAGGAAAAGAATTTCTTCAGCAATAATGACAATCAATGAAAGCGGAGAATAATTTAATGATATAAAATCAACCAATATTAAACCCATAATTCGGAACTAATCCCGTCAACGCACAAAGAATAATGATAATATTGTAATGATCAGAAACAAATTTTGAAGCTTTAATTTCTGACTTGAATCGGAGCCATAATAATGCTATCCAAAATAGTCTAAACAACTTGAGACAACTATATGAACTATGTGTATTGAATGAAGGTGGTCATTTTGAGCAATTTCTTTAGTTGATGTTATTCTTACCATACTACCATAGTTTATCATTTTTCATAGGTTAAAGTATTTGTTAAGTATTCATTTCAAAATAAAACTTAAAGTAGATTGGTCGTAGGTATTTTACATACTTTTTTATTCGGTCATCATTTCAAAACTTTGAAACTCTGAAAATTGAAGAGACAGTGTCCCATTTGAAATATATAGTTGCATTCAATGTTGTTCACCCTGTATATCTCCCCATTGACTTTATTATAACTCCAAAAATGAGCATTTTCAGTAAACGCACTCTGCCACTTTTAAAATGATTACAGATCTTGGCAGGTAGTTCTAAAAATTTAAAACTCTGTGGTTCTCAGAATAAAAAAGATAGACCAACATATGTTACATATTCGAAATCAGGGAAAAAAGAGCTAGCCAAGAAAAATATACAGGGGGTTCCATTTGAAAAAATGAAGTTGCCATCAATATGTTGGCCACCCTGTATATATTTCAGTTTCTGGACTCATATCAAATAACTTCAGTTGATTTCGTGAAACTTTTGTACGAAACTTTTTTTTGTATCTTCTTCAGTAACAAAGTTAAAGGGGGGGTCAAATTATAGTGAAAAACCCGGTACGCATCGAAACACAGTTTATTATTTTTTTTACTTTGTCGGAATGAATTCATTGAAAATAATGGTACGGCAATGCTTTTTTCATCTAAATTTTTTTTCGCTATCACCACTTAATTCACAGTGGGAATGATGTCTTGAGTTTTCATCTCCGACGAATCCTTTCTGAGATCAAAAATAAAATGCTATTTTATCTATGAAAGTTACGATATTCTTTGATTACTTCGAAAATCGTCTAGATACGAATTAAGGCAGCTTAGTCCCTTCGTTTTCATTTTTTTTGGCAGAGAATAATCCTTACAAAATAAGAGTAACTCATTACCCGAACCAATTTTCGGCAAATGTAAAGATTGGAATAATTGGTGATTATTTGGATTATTTGGGCGCCTGCCTACTTAGTAGTTCAAATGGGGAGTCATATCGGTGCTTTTCAGATGAAAGTTCACCAAATTTTGTTGAAAGATATATCCCTTATGAAGAGAAACGCGATGTTGTTTATGCACGATATTTCTTCATGAAAATGAAGGGACTGAGCCGCCTTACACAGGGTGTCCCGGGAAATGTGGGAAATCTCTCGGATTCAGATAGAACATAAAAAAATAAAGATGACAAGTTCCCATTTTTTTTTCCTAGCGGCCCTCCCTACGAAGATAGGACCTCCTAAATGACGCCACTGGAAATTCATTTTAGTGGAATAATTTCAATTACTTACTTCTTTCATTATTATTTTTTTCACACACTGAACAAGAGTACCTTTTCTTTAGCTTAATGTTCAAGGTATCCAAATTTGTTTTTTTAGCACCTTATCATACAGGGTGTTGAAAATGTGAGCATTAAAATGCACAACCCAGTCCGCCCCTGGTAAACTGATCAAGCTAATTGAAATCTGAGTACGATGATTTAAGAGGTCCTTAATACTATTTATCATATCAAATTTTCATCAAATTATATCCAGTAGTTCCAACCTATTCCATTAAAATGGATTTCCAGTGGCGTCATTTAGGAGGTCGTATCTTCGTAGGGAGGGCCGCTAGAAAAAAAAAACTATGGGAACTTGTCATCTTCATTTTTTATGTTCTATCTGAATCCGAGAGATTCTCCACATTTTCTGAGACATCTTTTATAATCTGTGTTTTGACGATAGATATCAAAGAATATCATAACTGTCTTAGATGAAAAATCATCTCAGTATTCATCTCGGAAAGTGTTCGTCGCATGTGAAAAACTCAAGATATCATTATCACTTTGAATTATGTGGTGATCACGAAAACTTTGAAAAAAGTATTGGTGTACCACTTTTTTCAGTAAATCAATTCGAACAAAAGTCTGTATGGGCGTCACCGGTAAAAATTGAACATAATTCTGAACTGAAACAAATGTGTTTTGATGCGTAGATACTCATATGGTACCAAAACGCAAAGACAAATCGTGTACGGTGTCGAAAATATTTTCGAAAATCAAATTTGTTCTTCAAATTTCAACACTCAGTGTCTTAGAAAAAATGCGTCAGACACCTATGGTCCGTATCGAAACTTGATGTCATAAAACCATCAGAAGACTAAGATACCAAATTCACGAAACCTTATTCTGAAACACCCTGTACCGGGTTTTTCACTATAATTTGACCCCCCCTTTAACTTTGTAACTAAAGGAGATACAAAAAAATGTTTCGTATAAAAGTTTCACGAAATCAACTGAGGTTATTTGATATGAGTCCAGAAACTGAAATATATACAGGGTGGCCAACATATTGATGGCAACTTCATTTTTTTCAAATGGAACACCCTGTATATTTTTCCATGTTTGGCTAGCTCTTTTTCCCCTGATTTCGAATATGTAACATATGTTGGTCTATCTCTTCTATTCTGAGAACCACAGAGTTTCAAATTTTAAGAACCACCTGCCAAGATCTGTAATCATTTTACAAGTGGCAGAGTGCGTTTACTGAAAATACTCATTTTTGGAGTTATAATAACGTCAATGGGAAGATATACAGGGTGAACAACATTGAATGCAACTATATTTTTCAAATTTTCAAATTCAAAGTTTTGGAATGATGACACCGAATAAAAAAATATGTGAAATACCTACGAAATTCTTTATATCCAACCAATCTACTTAAAGTTTTATTTTAAAATGAAAACTTAACAATTACTTAACCAATGAAAAATGATAAACTATGGTAGTATGGTAAGAATAACATCAACTAAAGAAATTGCTCAAAATGACCACCTTCATTCAATACACATAGTTCATATAGTTGTATCAAGTTGTTTAGACTATTTTTGATAGCATTATTATGGCTCCGATTCAAGTCAGAAATTAAAGCTTCAAAATTTGTTTCTAATCATTACAATATTATCATTATTCTTTGTGCGTTGACGGGATTAGTTCCGAATTGTGGGTTTAATATTGGTTGATTTTATATCATTAAATTATTCTCCGCTTTCATTGATTGTCATTATTGCTGAAGTAATTCTTTTCCTTCAGGAACGGCTATAAAAACGTGTCCAACGGTTTAAATCGGGACTATTTGGTGGCCATGAAATGGGTGCGCCATTACCAATCCAAAGATCAAATCGGCCACTTAAATATTCACGAACTTCCAAAACGCTATGCCAGATGGTTATTAAAAATTGAAACTCTGTGGTGCTCAGAATAAGAGAGATAGACCAACATATGTTACATATTCGAAATCAGGGAAAAAAGAGCTAACCAAATATGGAAAAATATACGGGGTGTTCCATTTGAAAAAATGAAGTTGCCATCAATATATTGGTCACCCTGTATATATTTCAGTTTCTGGACTAATATCAAAAAACCTCAGTTGATTTCGTGAAACTTTTGTATGAAACATTTTTTTGTATCTCCTTCAGTAACAAAGTTAAAGGGGGGGTCAAATTATAGTGAAAAACCCGGTACATTTATGTATACTACTGTGCTCTATCGCAAAGTTGTTGACAACTGAAAAACAAGAATTCTCTTTCATGGAAAAGCAATGCAAAAACGCAAAATAAAGTTATAAAGTGTCAGAGCCCAATTTGATAAATTTTCCAGAAGGCCAAAAATGCTTTGAAAAGTTAGTAAATTTTTGGTTTGCGCCACCATATTGCTTACTAGAACCATTGTTTAAGGAGAAACTTTTACTTAAACAATGCTAGAATGTAAAATTGTAAGTAGAGCGATGAAAAAAAATTCGAGTAAACTCAAATAACAATTCGATACATTATAAAATACCTCATTTTATTAAAAAATCTTACCGTGAGAAACGAGACCTCCGATTTCTGTCACGATCCCCCCAAGTATAGGAAAATAGGGGGACCATCCAATATCTGTACTTTTCGTTATAAGAACATCGCCTGAAAAAAAAACCATTACACCACGGTTACAAAATTAATTCATTTTCACTCAAACCTTTCTCTAATATGTCTATTTCGTCGAGGGAAGTTATCACTACGGCTCTTGACCTAACCTCACCCACACTGACAGGAGTACCCTGACAAGCGATACTCTCAAGAGAAATGTCAGAGTAATCTGTATCAGCTTCTGGTTTAGGCATTTCCAGCATGAGGTCTGGAAATTTTACTTTGTTCCAGGTTGGGTACAGCCGCCGTCGTCTGACAGCCCTGAAACATAACCTATTTTTAGACTTTCAACGAGTTTTCACAAGACCTATTTCACAAATCTACAGGGTGTTACATAATAGTATGTCAATACTTGAGGGGATGAATCTATGCATAATTTCATGACAAAAAATCCATATAAACATGAGTCCGCAGAAGCTTCGTTACGGAGCTACAGGGTATTGAAATTTTCAAAAAACATAGGAGTTTTCTTCATTACTCCTACAGTTTTTGTGATATTCAGTCCAAATTCGAAATGCGAGCTGTTTTCAACAGTCTCCATCATTGCATGTCCTGAATCTTAAATAGAATCTACAGGGTGGTTTCTTTTCCGGAGCCATGTCTCCTTTTTCCCTCTTAAACTTTATTGTGGTACGCCAATGATTAGCGTAAGATCAATTTTTATATCTTCGTTTGATTGAAAAACTTTTTTGACTCCTGTAATTATCTCTAACCGTAAAAAAAATATTGAACTATTGTATTCGATCACTACATTAGTATAAAACAAAGCCGCTTTCTCTGTCCCTATGTCCCTTTGTATGCTTAAATCTTTGAAACTACGCAACGGATTTTGATGCGTTTTTTTTAAAATAGATAGAGTGATTCAAGAGGAAGGTTTATATGTATAATAATATTCATTAAATAGTGGAGAAGTACTGTTATTTTTGAGGTTTCTAATGTGATGTCGTAAATTATTTCATTTTCTCCACTTACATTGCAAACGCAGGCTTAACCCTACGAGTTTTATCAAAATAATGTACTAAGTATTGTACACATTGAAAAGGTCTTCAGAAAAGTCCGTGATGGTATATGTCTATCTCTTATGGATAACCCACAATATCTTTTTTTGTCATTTACTTTTTACGACAAATAATGGCTAACTTTCGAAGCGATTTTAACCAATACAACATTAATCCTTAATCAATTAAATACCTTGAATACATTGTTCATTTGATATAGATCTATAATTATGGCCCTTTACACCGTATGATTTGAGTGAATAATTTCGAATATATTACCGTGCAAAGCCGGGACGGGTCGCTAGTATTGAATAAGCTCAAGTTTAGTCTCAGATGACGAGCTGTCAGAATAAAAGCAAATTTTAGGCATACCTACCTATCAAGTATGTCCATTTTTTTTTATTTAGCTTTTGCGAATAACATACAATTGTTCAAAAATTTTTTACTCGAAAATGGTTAGAACAACGAAAAAATTACAGGAGTAAAAAAAGTTTCTAAATTTAACGAAGTTACGTTGGGACAACTTTGTTTCATTTTTGACCGTCTCAAGAAAAGGCAATAGTCACAGTCATATCCAGCCAAAGTGAATTGATTCTGAAATTTTAATTATTTTATCCACTCCTATGTAGAGTAATATGTCAATTATTAATCTAATTTCTATGTGTAAAAGTAGCTATAACACAACCATAGACATGTCTATGAACCGAAAAGCGAGTGTTATAATAACACCCGCCCATAACACCCGCTAATAAAAATACCTAGGAAAAATGAAATTGCTTACAAAAATAATGAATAAAAAATGGAAGCAAGCCCTGAGCAGGAGCTTCTGAGCGCTCGTTCTCTGGTGGAGCAATAGGACTATCATCTCAAAATTCTGTATATGACTTGAAATTGATACTTCATATATAAACAATTAAAAAAATTCAATTCTATGGTCACACTTGAAAATTAAAATAATTAAATTTTATGGTTCTGATGATGCGATCCTCTTGAAATTTGGCATGAACATTCAGTATATCAATCTTTATACCAGGAATAAATTTCACTCAATTCAGATATCTTGTTATGAAAATATAGTTTTTTTTTCAATATTCAAATTGAATTTTCTATAGTTCGGATGATGCGATGATCTTCAAATTTTGCACAAACATTCAATATATAAATCTCAATTCCAAAAATAAATTTCATTTGATTCGGATATCTTGTTATGGAAATATAAAGAGTCTTTCCTTTAATATTCCAATTGGAATTTCTATGGTTCTGATGATGCTATCCTCTTGAAATTTTGCATGAACATTCAGTATATCAGTCTCAACTTACAAAATGAATTCCATTTGAATCGGAAAGTTGGTTATGGAAATAAAAAAATTCTTCTTTTCAATATTCCAATTGAATTTTCTATGGTTCTGTTGATACTATGGCCACAAAATTTTGCGAGAGGCTCACTATGAGCATCTGGCAAGTTGCTGCAAAAATTTCATTCCATTTGCCCTCGTTTTGTGTGAAATATTGAGGAACAAAAATTTTGAATGGCCACTTTTTATGGAACACCCTGTACGATTTTTCTGGTTAACGAACTTAACTGAGCTATTTGGGAGCTGAACACACCTGAAAATTTCAAGTCTCTAGGACAATCCGTTCGAGAGTTATTGTGCTCACGGACGGACGGCCGGCCCTACAGAATTTGATTTGACCTCATATTTTCCATCAGGGAGTCGAACCCTATCGTTTGAGACCATTTTCGGCTCAAAATTCGAAAATTACAGACATTTGGGCAAAACGATATAGCACTCGTCTAAGTAGAACGAGCGCTCAAAAAAAGGATCGATCCGGAAATCTATTTCAGCCATCAAGATAACGTTCTAGCGATTCATTCCAAATTTATTTTTGGAAAACGTAAATTTTTGAAGTTGCGAAAGTACTCGATTTGATTAGTTAGAGACTCTGATTTGATTCCCAACCACAGAGTACAGAGGTTTGACGGTTGGACGAAATGTTGTCAACGCTTTTGACAACTGTTCAAAATTTTTTAAATGCAGATTAATTCGAATTTTACTGAAGGAGTCATGGATAAAGTATAGTATTCAATTCGCGGTGATGCTCAAAACACACTTGCTGAATTACACTATACTCCTATATCAAGAATGTTATACCTATGCAATTCCTATGAACATAGTGTTGATTTGTTTTCGGGGGGTAGTTTAAGTTCCTTTGAAAAGTCCGTTAAGAGGATATCTGGGTAATTCTTTAATTTGTTCATGAGCTGAGTTCATTTATATTTAATTGTTAACATTGTCTATTTAAATTATTAGTGGGCGCTTTTTTATTTGGGTGTTCACACCTGTAAGCGTTCTTCTGTGTAAAATAAAAATAAAAAAAATAAATACACGAAAGTTTGAGCCGTCGGTTGGTCATGGAAATTTAGCATATTCCACTGTGTATTTAAAAATTTTAGGTTATGTTGTTTATTTTCTTGTCAGATTGATACGCAATGTTGTCAATATTTCGTAGAGTTCTCTGATAACTCGCAAACTCGTCGAACGAGGCCGGGTACATTCGGAAACGTTGACTTTATTTGACGTTATGACAGCAAATACTGCCAACTTCAGATAAATAAACAAACGTCTACTATGCGCTCAAACTTTCGTAAACTTGAGATACCTTTTTCACTTGTATATGTAGTTTTAGGATTGGGAAATTGTATATTGTTTATTTGTGAATCCTTTGCTGGGTATTCAACTCGTTTGTGATTCTTTGAATATAAATAAATAAATAAACCAAAGCCTACTATGCGCTCAAACTTTCGTGAACGGACTATATGTGTAATTGTGTAGGTCTAAAATAAGCTCACTTACTTTGTAACCAACCCAGATCCTCGGCCATGAAGCAGTTGCCAGATCTCGAAGTGGGTGAGGTGGTAAAGCAGATTGTCTTCTGGTAAGATACCGTGCTTAACCATTGTTTGAGCCAGCACCCGATACGCTTTTCTGAATTTGTTGGCTACGCGTATCAGGGCCGACTTCGATTGTTCCCGGTATCCTACAGCCAATCTGTATCCTTTTATAGCTGCTAACAACTTCCCTCTGAAATAAAAGTTATTCATTATTATCATGTCCACAGGGTGTATGATAAGTCGACTTGATCCTTCGAAATGGATATACTTAGATGTCATTTACATCAAAATGCAGTTATAGTCCGTTCACAAGAGGTTGAGGGCGTAGTAGGCGTTTCTTCATTTATCTGAAGTTGGCAGTATTTATTGTCATAAAGTAAAATAAAGTCAACGTTGCCGAATGTACCCGGCCTCGTCCGACGAGCTCACGAATTATCAGAGAACTCTATGCACTATTGACATCATTGCGTATCAATCTGACAAGAAAATAAAGAACATAACCTAAAATTTTAATATACACAGTGGAATATGCCAAATTGTCATGGCCAACCGACGGCTCAACCTTTCGTGAACGGAGTATAAGTATGGTCCGAAAATCTATGGATACGAAGATGTGGCAATTTTTCAACTTTTTTGAAATTTTCTGTTCCGCTATAGAATATTCAGGGTGTCCCGTAATTAGACCGACAAACTTCTAGTGGATATTATAGATCATATTTTATACAGATTCGACCCAAATCATTTGATGCAAATTGCTTCGTTAAGGAGCTAGTGCCCTTTGAAGATGACGTCCTGTCCACACTTTTTGCCACATATTCGCAAAACGGAGTCACATAAAGTGCTGAAAGTTCACACATTGACTAATATCAAAAATAGGCATCGATTAGATTGAGTGCATTTCTTTCATGTCAAGCACAATCGTATCATTTGGGGGGGCGAAGGATACTTTTAGTTGAAACTTTTTCAACTTTCATTATTTCGCGAGATTAACATCATATTAATAAACTCTGATGTTTTTTTTTAAGATGCTCTTGTATAATAACGCCCAGATGCAGCATTTCTGAGAAAAAATTATTTCATCATTAAACTACCTAACTCTAAAGACTTAGTGAAAAGGGAGAAAATTTCAAATCTATCTATCTGCATCTTTTTTCAAGAAAAAACATCAGAGTTTATGAATATGATGTAAATCTCGCAAAATAATGAAAGTTAAAAAAGTTGGACAGAACGTCATCTTCAAAGGGCACTAGCTCCTTAACGAAGCAATTTTGCATCATATGATTTGGGTCGAATCTGTCTGAAATATCATCTATAATGTCCACTAGAAGTTTGTCGGTCTAATTACGGGACACCCTGTATACTGAAAGACAAAATTAGTGAACCACCTAAAATTTCGAACCGAACAGGTAACAGACTTTTTCGAGTAATTCTTTTATCCAATTTTCCCCTACTTCACTCGAACAATGGCCCGCTTACAAATCACGAGTGAAATAGAAGAAATCTGGATGACTCGAGAAGTCTGTTACCTGTTCGGTTTTCCGGCCATAGGTTTTGATTGCATGATGGAATTATCAACCTATCTATGTACCTCTTTGAAACTTTAACGAAACAGATAGGTTTTTCCTCACATTTTTACACGAAGTTCATAATAGTTTTTTCGATTGATTCTCTTTTTTATAAAGATTTTATGAGAAAACCCATGTATATATGTGTATATTTATGACCCTGTATATCTCCGAAAACCAGAGTTTTGAGTGAATACTTCTTCGCAAGAAATGGCGCCATCCCTCTAGCTTTGAAAAAATATTTATTGAATATTTAGAGTCAAGTAGTTTCCACAAAATTAATTATATTCGATAACGAAGCAAAATATCATAAAAAGTTGAAAAATCACCATATCTTAATAATCATAGATTTTAAGTCATGCTTCATAAGACGCATTTTGCTGGAAATGACGTCTAGTATATTCCCTTTTAAGGATTAAGTCGAATTACCAAACAGCCTGTATAATAAAATAAAAATTTTCATTGACCTCAAAATAAAAAGAGAATTTAACATATACAGGGTGTCCCGTAATTAGACCGACAAGCTTTAGTGGACATTAGGTATAGATCGTATTTTAGACAGATTCGACCCAAATCATATAGTGCAAAATTGCTTCGTTAAGGAGCTAGTGCCCTTTGAAGATGACGTCCTGTCCACACTTTTTGCCACATATTCGCAAAACGGAGTCACATCAAGTGCTGAAAGTTTACACATTGGCTAATATGAAAAATACGCATCGATTAGATCCAGTACATTTATTTCATGTCAAGCACAATTGTATCATTTGGGGGGGGGGGGGGGGGTGGCGAAGGGTATTTTTAATTGAAACTTTTTTAAAAGAGAGAAAATTTCAAATCTATTTTTTTCAGAAATGGTGCATCTGGGCGTTATTATACAAGAGTATCCTTTTTCAAAAAAAACATCAGAGTTTATGAATATGATGTAAATCTCGCGAAATAATGAAGTTAAAAAAGTTTCAACTAAATAAACCTTTCGCCCCCCCCCAAATGATACGATTGTGCTTGACATGAAAGAAATGTACTCAATCTAATCGATGCGTATTTTTGATATAAGCTAATGTGTAAACTTTCAGCACTTTATGTGACTCCGTTTTGCGAATATGTGGCAAAAAGTGTGGACAGGACGTCATCTTCAAAGGGCACTAGCTCCTTAACGAAGCAATTTTGCATCAAATGATTTGGGTCGAATCTGTCTGAAATATAGATCTATAATGTCCACTAGAAGTTTGTCGGTCTAATTACGGGACACCCTGTACGAAATTGATGAATAATTTCATTGCCTAATTTCTACTATTTTCATCTGGAATTGATATGGTCAACCGAACATAAAGTATTCAGTAGAAATGCGAGTAATGTTACAACTTTACCAGAATACAAAAATATATAAATTTATATTAGATATGCCAAATTTATGTTCTGTGGGAAATAATTTTGAGGGGTAATGTTTTTAAATCAAGAATTTATGATTCATAACGTGGTCGACGGAAAAATCTTGTAATCAAACCGTTTATAAATCTGCTCATACATCTCGACCATAAATCACTGTCATTAATAAACTAGTTGATTAAATAAGTGCGTTTACCTAGTTTTATTGTTCATCGGCGTCTTAAGCTCTTTCATTATGTCCTCGGGTGTTTTCGTAGTTTTCTTATTTGTGGTTGCAAATTTACAATTTTTTTGGAGCATTCTTATCACGATTGAAGGATCCATATCCCACGTATCCAAACTTAATTCCAGCTGTAATGGAGAAAACATTTAGGTTTGAAACTTCAAGAATAATTACAATGATTTAAGAGACATTTTTTGTTTGGAATGAAACAGGCTATCGGAAATAAATTTTCAAATGGTAAACAAATGATATGACAAAAAGTCAGAAATAAACTTTAGGGGTTGCGTTTCCCACCCTTACAGCCATGGGGTAAACCAAATAAATAACTGGATAAGTGTCTTTTTGCTAGTAGGAAACGTCAGGTTAACTTCAATATTGCAACTTTTTTGGTGGTTGTGAAAAAAATTGTTATACAAATTTTATGTACTCCCTTTGAGGGGCTGTATCTTAACAAGGGATGCTCCAATGAAGTTTCTTTATATGAAAGATCCTATCTTTTTTCGATGAGGAATCACCTCCTTAAACATTTTACACTTATTCAGTTACACCCTGTATATTTTTGCAATACATTCACTTCCGATTTAAAAGAAAATAGAAATTTTACGAAGAAAGTTTTTCTGGAACTCGAGTATTTGATACGGAAATTCTATATCTAAGGAAAAGAAACCAAAATAAAATGTGTAATAATTTTTTTTCCATTTCCTATATAACCGTAAGTTAATATTCCTATACAGGGTGTCCCAAAACTCGACGTCAATCCGGAACCGGGTGAAAAGCCAAGTAATGCTTTTTGTCCGGCCTGTTCACCGGACTTGAATCCATTGGACTTTTTTACTGGGAAGCAGTTTAAGAAGAAGTGTATTCAAAGGCATTCTAAAATAAATTTGAACTACGGCAGCTACAGTTTAACAAGTATTATACCATTTTGGAATCCTTACTAAATGCGCCAACTTTTGACAAAACATGCCAAACTTGCGTAGTACATTTTTTTTTCAATACAGTCAGTTGAAACTAGGCAATTGTTTATTTTGAATTTTTTTTCTGAGAAGCACGCCCTATTTTTATGAAACCTAGAGCAGCTGGTATCCAAATTTCGATTACAGTTTAGACAAGCATTATTCAAGGTTACACAGCAAAAAAAAAGTTCGAAAAAGTTGATATTTGTGGCAACGGGAGCGAAAAGACTGTCACAGGGTGTGGAATTTTGCCTTTTTTTTAAATGCTCATTATTTTAAAATCATGCAACTTAGATTTTTTTTATATTTTTCTGACAACCGGCATTACTTGCCTTTTCACCCGTTTTCGGGTTGACGTCGAGTTTTGGGACATCCTGTAGATATGAAATTTCGTATTAAAAACCTATAGGTTTGAGGAGATTTCGGCTTACAATTCTGCTCAAAATATGTCCACGTCCGAGTGTCCGAATAAAAATTGACCTGTTCTGGCAGTCCTTGTCAAGTCATAATTGGCCTGGCAAGTTTTAAAAATGTCACCCTGTAGAAGTCTATACATATACTCACCTCTCCCAATAGCCGGTGTCCATGAATGTCCAGAAACTGCACGAATAAATCGTACACTTCAGGACAATTTTCTTGCAACCACTTTACCCCCTCCTCCGGTAGGACCGCAATAAATTGTTCCACAGGACTACGTTCTCGTAATATGGCGGCCATTCGTTCTAACCTTGCTGGAACGTCAGCAGAAATGACTTCAGTGCAACTAGACAGGATCAACGCTAAATCACCAAAGCTATCGGCTTCTATACCTGCAAAAAATAGTACATTACATTTTATGTAAACTCAAACTTCAAAAATAAAAGCTATAAATTGTGCTTATGCGCCATTTGGCGATTCATGATGAAATATTTTTTATTTCCCAAAATATTCGATACATACAATGAACAAACCATCAACGCAAAAGACACCTCGAAACAGAATAAAACAGTATTATAATTGAATCAAATAAGGGGTCAAAATAACAGTTTATATGTCACAATTTATAATTATTATTTTTTCTGCCGACCTCGAAACAAAAGGTGATTTTAATGTGTACGAAATTGAGCATTAATGACCCATTTTAATGCTCAATTTTTCAGTCATTTTAATGTGCAATCCCCGTGGCAACATTGTAAGTATTCAGAAGCACTACAAGAAATGTCAAAACTCTACTGGAACATAGAAACATAAAAATTCCATTTGTCAAATGAATGTCTTGTGCAAAATGAAAATGTATTTCAATGAAAAATTTATACATTAATTATGTTGAGATCGTCGGAAAAATCTTGTAATCAACTCGGTTATTAATCAAGCGACTAATGGTCTCGAACTATTAACGCGTTCGCTTCGCTCACGCTTTAAAATATCTCGACCATTAGTCGCTCTCTTTAATAACTTAGTTGATTAATTAACTATTAATGGTATAATCTTCGAAAAATATTCAAATTTTTCAATATATTTTTTCTCTCACTGGGAATTGTTAAGACAGAAAAAATATGAAAGTGTAATCTGGGAAAAATATCAGGAATGGTAATCAGAAACAAAATATCAACAAAAGATTCTGATGAATACCCAAAACTTCGAGACCACTAGTCGCCAGATTAATGAACGAGTTGATCACAAAATTGTTCCGCCGACCTAATTATGAATTGAGAATAAATTTATGATTGAAATACATTTTTTTTGCAAGAGACATACAGTTCACTTTATAAAATTTTATGTTCAACAATACTAGTATTGCTTCTGAATGCTTTTGGTTAGTTTGCCCATCACAATTGCATATTGAAATAGCACGAATTGAACATTAAAATAGGTAATTAATGTTCAATTTCATACATGTTTAACTCACCTTTTACTTATAGCTCTTCACATCACACTGAATTTAATTAAAATAACTATGTTTATCTCTGTGGGATTTTGCACCGACTGAAGTAATTTACTGGTTTAAATAAATAAATAAATAAATAAAATGGATTTTTACGATTAAATTCTGGAAAAAATCCAAATATAACTTTCAGGTTAGAAGTTCGTTTTAAACCATTTCGTAAAAACTATATTATCAAAATCAGCGAACGGAAACTAGCGAAAATATTGAACTAATTTAGTAATTTTCCCGTCCACGACTTGAGAAAAAGTTCCAGAAAATTCGGCAGCGGAATAAAACCAGGGTGCTCTTCGATTTGTTAGTTTCCTAAAATTTCATTTGTGGCCTCGAGAAAATTCGGTCATGATCGGAGAAAAATTCGCCGATAATTTCCTTATCAAACTTACAACTTCAGAAAAACACGAGCAGCATGTGTCGGAAAAAACGGTAAATAACAAACTGAATTTCGAACTGGTGTTTTTCTACATAGGTTGATAGGTTCAAATCTATATTTTCCGTAAAACCAACGAAAGAAATATAACGATGGCCTAACTGTATCTGAAATAAGTGAATTTTACAGGAGAGACAAAATACGAATTTAAATCAGAAAAACAAATGAAGGCAAAACTTTTTTCTTGAACATAGAAAGAATAATTTAATTTCTTAGTAACAGGCAACAAAAGTATTTTGGAAAAATGGAAAATATCGAGTTTTTTTGTCTCAATTTGCAAATTGAATAATGTAACTGAAATTATAAATTCGTAGAGGATTTGTCAGAAAAGATAATATAAAAATTCATGGTAACCTACGATGTTACAATCATTTATTAAAGACCCCGTATACAGGGTGGCCGGACGATTGACGTCAATAAAAAAAAACAGGTTCCTCATGTCATGGGGTATTAGAATCACCCCCATGTATGTTATCCGATTTTTCACGGTTTCCGAGTTATGATTTTTTATGAAATCTGGGAATTTTCAACTTGAACATCTTCAAAATTTTTTTAAAGAAAAGTAAAAGACTTTTCTGATATTTTTTGTTGTAAATAGATCGCCATGAATTTTACTTTTATACATAAAATAACCAGCATCGTAACTTTGATAAAAATTATGGAAATGTTGGTCTCAAGTGAGAAAGTTACGTATTTTGGATCATGATCTAAATTTTCAAATTTGAATTAAAAATGTAAACAGGTTACTTCATGGTTTCTAAATAGGCTCAAAAACTGCGCTCAACACTCAGCTTTCAAAATCATTAATAAAAAATGGCACTCAACAGTCTACTTCTGCTAGAATTAGCCTTCAAAGTCAGTGAGGTGGAAAAAATCAAAGAACTAGACGTTTACTCAAAAATTATTTTTGCCATTTTAAGATTTTCTGACCAAGTTATGATAAAAAATGCTGAAATTTGCTTTAGGAGAAAAGTTTGGATAAGAAAAAGAAAAAGGTATGGCAATAAATCACACATCATGTAGATAAAAAAAATTATTTATAAAAATTACAATAAAAAAAAATAATTGAATAAACAAATTTTGTAAAGGTGTAGAATGTGTATTGAGGCTGGAGGTGGCCTTTTGAAAACCTATTGTAAATTTTATAAATAAATTTCTTTTTCTACATGATGTATGATTTATTGCCATACCTTTTTCTTTTTCTTATCTAAAACGTTTCTTCGAATGCTAATTTTCATTAATTTTCAGCATTTTATATTATAACTTGATCAGGAAAATCTTAAAATGGCAAAAAATAATTTTTGAGTAAACGTCTAGTTCTTCGATTTTTTCCACCTCACTGACTTTGAAGGCTAATTCTAGCAAAAGTAGACTGTTTAGTACCATTTTTTATTAATGATTGTGAAATCTGAGTGTTGAGCGCAGTTTTTGAGCCCATTTAGAAACCATGAAGTAACATGTTTACATTTTTAATTCAAATTTGAAAATTTAGATCATTATCCGAAATACGTAACTTTCTCACTTGAGACCAACATTTCCATAATTTTTATCAAATTTACGATGCTGGTTATTTTAAGTATGAAAGTACAATTCATGGCGATCTATTTACAACAAAAAAATATCAGAAGAGCCTTTTACTTTACTTTAAAAAAAATTTCGAAGATGTTCAAGTTGAAAATTCTCAGATTTCATAAAAAAAATCATAACTCGGAAACCGTGAAAAATCGGATAACATACATGGGGGTGATTCGAATACCCCATGACATGAGGAACCTGTTTTTTTTTATTGACGTCAATCGTCCGGCCACCCTGTATAATGTATTAAATTTGAGATTATAGGTAAATCCTATACTCGATTAACTTATACAGGGTGTCCCATTACTCGACGTCAACCCGGAACCGGGTGAAAAGGCAAGTAATGCTGGTTATCAGAAAAATATAAAAAAAATCTAAGTTGCATGATTTTAAAATAATGCGCATTTAAAAAAACACGCAAAATTCCACACCCTGTGACAGTCTTTTCGCTCCTGTTGCCACAAATATCAACTTTTTCCAACTTTTTTCTTTGCTGTGTAACCTTGAATAATGCTTGTCTAAACTGTAATCAAAATTTTGGTACCAGCTGATCTAGGTTTCATAAAAATAGGGCTTACTTCTCAGAAAAGAAATTCGAAATAAACAATTGCCCAGTTTCAACTGACTGTATTGAAAAAAAATGTACTACGTAGGTTTGGCATGTTTTTTCAAAAGTTGGCGCATTTAGTGAGAATTCCAAAATGGTATAATACTTGTTTAATTGCAGCTGCCGTAGTTCAAATTTATTTTCGATTGCCTTTGAATACACTTTTTCGTTAACTGCTTCCCAGTAATAGAGTCCAATGGGTTCAAGTCCGGTGAACGGGCCGGCCACGAGATTGGACCAGAACGTCCGATCCATCTTCCGGGAAAAAATGTTACCAGAAAAAAAAATTTTCAGAGAAATTTCTCAGGAAAAATTTTTTCTGGAAAAATTATTTTCTCTGCAAATTTTTTTTTCTGATAACATTTTTTCCCGGAAGATGGATCGGACTTTGTGGTCCAATCTCGTGGCCGGCCCGTTCACCAGACTTGAACCCATTGGACTCTATTACTGGGAAGCAGTTAACGAAAAAGTGTATTCAAAGGCAATCGAAAATAAATTTGAACTACAGCAGCTATAATTAAACTAGTATTATACCATTTTGGAATCCTCACTAAATGCGCCAACTTTTGAAAAAACATGCCAAACCTACGTAGTACATTTTTTTTTCAATACAGTCAGTTGAAACTAGGCAATTGTTTATTTCGAATTTTTTTTCCGAGAAGTAAGCCCTATTTTTATAAAACCTAGATCAGCTGGTGTCAAAATTTTGATTACAGTTTAGACAAGCATTATTCAAGGATACACAGCAAAGAAAAAAGTTGGAAAAAGTTGATATTTGTGGCAACAGGAGCGGAAAGACTGCCACAGGGTGTGGAATTTTGCGTGTTTTTTTAAATGCTCATTATTTTAAAATCATGCAACTTAGATTTTTTTTATATTTTTCTGACAACCAGCATTACTTGACTTTTCACCCGGTTCCGGGTTGACGTCGAGTAATAGGACACCCTGTATAATAAATGAATAAATTAAATAAAAGATTATTCTCACCGCCTTGGCTTTGGTTCAGCAGCCTCATAACGTCGTGTTGATATGCAATGGACAATCCTGTGATAAAATTGTGGTTCAAGCTCAATTTGACGACTTGTTCTAACACCCTGTCTATTTTTTGGTAAATATCAAACAGGGTGTCTTTTTTTGTCAGTCCAATGTCGAACTGTTGTTCTTGTTTCAGGTGACTGTCGACCATCAGCTCACCTGAATAATAAAAAGAAGATAACCAAGGATTATTTATTTATTTATTATTATTTATTTATTACAGACAAGGAATACAACAGACTATAAAGTCCACTACTGCATTCACAAATACATAATTCTAGGTATATTAGATCATATAAGAATCAACTGAAGAAAAACAATTCCTTTGAACCCAATTTAAAAATGAATGTTATGATAATAATATAATAAAAATATTTAATAATAATAGATATTATAAAAAGTTTTTAAACATACAAAAAAAATATCGAAACGTTATAATGAGAAGTGATTTCTCAAGGATTTCTTAAATGCACTCGAATTAACAGAAAATAGATTAAAATGGTCATTTACATCATTACAAAGATGGGCCATTCTCTGAAGTGGCGAATTCTGGGCGCATCTGGTATTTCGAAACTTGATATGAAAGACATTATTATGTGAGGAATCAATTTCGACAACTCACCTGAGTTCATTTTCAACCGGTAGTATTTGATCTTTCCACAAATTTTATCTAATAGGGATTGTTCTTGCACGCCATATCGCAGAATGGCTTTCTCGTTCACCTCCTCAGTTAACACTGGGCGGCCGAAGATAGCAAGGTCTACCATGAAGTTGGAGGTCTTGATTTCTTTCGAGGGTCTGGCATACAAACACTAAATTGAAACATAACATTATTAGAAACATGTTCTTGTATCTATACAGGGTTTTTCAGAATGTCCATGTCATCCTTAGATGAATTTATGACATAAACATGAATATGGGCCTCTGACGCATTGTTTCTGAGTTGTTTATTTTTTTTATTGTAATTTTTATAAATAATTTTTTTTATCCACATGAAGTGGGATTTATTGCCATACCTTTTTCTTTTTTATCCAAAACTTTTCTCCTAAAGCAAATTTTCACCATTTTCTATCATAACTTGATCAGAAAAATCTTAAAAAAAGTATTATTACGGAATCTGACGGAACAGCTATTTAGGTAGACTCAACGAGGATTAAAAATAGGACTGCAATAAATCGGCTCGGTACTTACATTCAATTGCACTAGCACTCACTTTAAGAAAAAGTAAAAAAATTAGAAAATTCGGAAGCTCAGAAAAATCTAGAAACGTTTAGAGCAGAAAATAATTCGGAACTAATTAACGATGGAGGGAAACCCCGCCTTTTATAATCTTCCGGAGGGGGTTTAAAAGGTAGGCGCAGAAACGTTGAAAATTTAAGGAGAGTACCTCGGTAAAAACATCTTCAAACTGGCTTATCGTACGAATATGCAAAAAAAACGGCGTTATCTGCGATCGGCGTTGTTCTTGCGGACGGTTCTATTATGTTTTCTATATGAAAAACAAAATCAATCGCAGAATGTTGGGTTTTTTTCGATTGTTGTGAATTAATTCTGAACGGAATAAAAATTCACGAATTTAAAATGAAAACTCGGATAAATTATTCTAAAATGAAGATCAATCGCAGAATGTTCAGTTTTTTTCCGATTGTTGTGAATTAATTCTGAACGGAATAAAAATTCACGAATTCAAAATGAAAACTCGGATAAATTAGTTTAAAATGAAGATCAATTTCTCAGTTCCTCAGTTAACACTGGGCGGCCGAAGATAGCAAGGTCTACCATGAAGTTGGAGGTCTTGATTTCTTTCGAGGGTCTGGCATAAAAACACTAAATTGAAACATAACATTATTAGAAACATGTTCTTGTATATATACAGGGTTTTTCAGAATAAAATCCTTAGATGAATTTATGACATAAACATGACTATGGGCCAGGGGCGTAGTGACCGGTGTTCGGCGTGTTCGAAGAACACGGACTTGGGCCTCATAGGGGCTCGGCCCGGGCTTGGGACGACTATACTATTTTTTCTTGCAGAATAAATCCTTCATTTTGTACTAAAACCAAATTATCTCCGAAACTCTAGTTAAAATTATCAATTCATATCAGAAATATGATTGTTATTAAAATTTACCACATCGCACACAAATGAAAACGTTGAATCAACAATTCCTTATTTATATTTATATTCTTCTGGTGAAAATTGCTATCCCTGTAATCAATTTTGCGGCCTGGACAAATCGTACCGAACTCTTTGCATGAAGCGTGTCGGCATTCTGTTTAGGGGATTACATTACATTAACGTCACCACATGATCGCTTTATTGGGGCGGCTTCTTTTTGAGCGGCTTCTTTGATGTAGGATTCTTCATGTACATAGGGAAATTTTTTTTTGGGCAAGGGGTAAAATGCGAAATCATTTCACTCCTATTCCTATTCTAGAGAAATAAGTACCTATTCGAATTTGAAACGACGTTGTACTTGTGAGTGTGTTCAGAGTGAAAGTTCTCAAAATTCTTGTTTTTTTTAGTGTCTTTGAATTTCTGGACTTTAAGTGTTATTGAAGGTGAGTTCTATAATTCATCACGTGGCTGATTTTTTCGTTAGGCGCCTCTCTTGATATGAAAAAATGCGGGTCAGTCTTTGGGGATTGCTGATAGAATTGAAAACAAGGTGAATTGTGAATTTTATCGTCGAGTTATCAGATTATTATTTTCAAATAATTTTCGGTATATAATCAAGGATAAATGTTCGAATTGGTAATTGGTCACTAACACTTCTTTATAAACCAAAAATAATAAAAAAAAAGAGCCTAATAGCTCGACGATATAATTCACAAGTTACCTACTTCGTTACTTTTGTCTCAAGAAAACTTGCTAGAATTATTTTCAATTATTTCTATAGAAAATGAAGTTGCCCGGACATTAAGTATAGCTAATATTGTGACAAATTTTGCAAATTCGAAAGCCCGCAAAAAAAGTTTTGATTGCGATTCGTTTTTATCTCTTTTTTGTGTTTATTGTATTAATAATATATTTATTTATATGTTAATTTGGTTTTAATATTATTTTGTTTTTTGTTTTCATTTTGCTTATAGTTGTTATTTGTTGTAGTTGTTATTTTGTTAGTTGGTTATATTTATATGTGGAAGGTACCTACGTACTTTGTATTGCCACTATTCTAATATAAGTGACAGAGAAAATGTGCTTTTATTTTGTCCTTATCTAATTTTTTTAAATTATGTTACCAGCAGGCACCGCTGCTAGTGAGGGTAGGGGCCCGGAAAATATCTTGAACACAGGCCCGTGGTGGCGTTACTACGCCACTGCTATGGGCCTATGACGCATTGTTTCAGAGTTGTTGTAATTGAAAAATGTTGGTTTTTCAGAAATATTTTCGACACTCTACAAGATTTTTGTTTTCATTTTGGTGGGCTATGTGTAGGCGTCAAAACTCAATTAACGAATACTTTCTGAGATAAAATATAAAATGCTATTTCATCTAAATTATGAAATTATTTGATTACATATGGAATTGATAGTATCGGTCCTTTATTGGGCCTTCTTCAGGTTGAAAATAGAGAAAATGCAGAAACAGCAGCATAATATGCAAACAAAATAAAGTCAAACAAAAACAAAAAAAACCATGACATGAAAAATTACCAAGAAGAAATAAAATAATAACTAAAATGAAATAACAGGTCGCAAGAAAAATCAGAGATGGATATACAGGGTGTTTGCTAAACATGCGGCAAAAATTCAGGGGTTGTTCCTTGGACTATTTTAAGCATGTTTTGTCCTTTGATGCTTTTTGAAAAACCTCTCTTTGTTTCGAAGATACAGGGCGAACAACATTTTTCATATTTTTAAAATTAATAATAGTTTAAATACACTGTGTTTACTAAGTAGGTACAATTTATTTTTAAATTTGTTTAACAACATTCCAATTACTAAAAACGGCTAGTTTTTTGACTTGAAATTGATAAGTTCAGATGATGAAGGAATACAGATTAAACACGGTTTTAATTTGAATTCTTTTTTTTGGCTAGAGGCGGTCATTTTCAACAGTTTTTGTAGGTTAAGTTAAATTTTCATGTAATTTTTCATAATAAAATGTTATTATCTAAAATTTTGTTTTCCCTGTATCTTCGAAACAAAGAGGTATTTCAAAAATCATCAAAGGACAAAATATTCTTAGAATAGTTCAAAGAACAATCCCCTGAATTTTTGCGCATGTTTAGGAAACACCCTGTATATAAATCAACTTGATAATGTGAACAAACAAAATACAATCATGAAAAATACATTTTTAAAATTGTCAATCACCAACTTTTACCATTGGAATAAAAAAATATATAAAAAAAATCGTCAATGAAAAAAATAGGTGTAGGGGAGAATTATTTCATTGACGATTTTCTTCATAGAAAATATTAATTTTTTTTCTCTTATTCCGATGCTAGGTTGATGAATGCCATTTTTAAAAATGTATTTTTCATGATTGTATTTTGTTTGTTCACTTTATTAAGTTGAATAATATATATCCATTGTTGATTGTTCTTGCCGTCCTGTTATTTCATTTTAATTATTATTTTATTTCTTCTTGGTCATTGTTCATGCCATTGTACTTTCATTTTACTTTTGTTTTTGTTTCACTTTATTTTTGGATGTATATTACGCTGCTGTTTATGCATTTTCTATATCTTTAGCCTGAAGAAGGCCCAATAAAGGAGACGAAACTTCGCTGAAGGAATAGTATTCTTTGATTTTTGGTTCCTTGACCGATATTTTCGATTTCATATTGAAGTTTGGAACGATACTAACAGTAGGAGAGCTGGCACGAATTTTAGGGTAGGTATTTGAGGCAAGCTGAAAACTTGTCAGATACCTCTCCTATTATATCCCAACTCGGGATTGCAGATCTGGCTGGTGAGTAGCGGGGCTAAATCAACCCCTACATTTTTAAAAATATTTATTTTTTTTCAGATAGAAAGCCCTACCGAAATGATCTGTCTTTTTGGGAATCTTATTTTTATGTTATAAATAACACTCCATAAAAATTTCAAGCTGCCTCAAAAACATTTTTTATAATTTTTTGCAAAATATTTTTGCACGCGTCTGGCAATGTTAAATCCCCGATTAAATTATCTGGCTTATTTTTTTAGTATTTATAAATAATTACACTACAACATATATAAATTGCGTATTGCCTCAAATATATTCTTTGGAAAAAAAATAAAAAAATGTAGGGGTTGATTTAGCCCCGCTACTCACCAGCCAGGTCTGCAATCCCGAGTTGGGATATAATAGGAGAGGTATCTTACAAGTTTTCAGCTTGCCTCAAATACCTACCCTAAAATTCGTGCCAGCTCTCGGAATATAATATTTATCATCTTATTTGATAACTTCCAAAATCGTCTATACACAGAGTAAGGACGGCTCAGTGCCTTTATTTAAAAAAATATCGTGCATAAACCACATCGCGTTTCTTTTCATAATGGGGACATCTTTCAACAAAATTGGTGAATTTCCTCCGAAAAGCGGCGTTATGACTCTCCATTTATTTAATCTACTGGGTAGGAAGGAAGATCCAACCAAATAATCACCAATTATTCCATAAATGTACAGAAAGAAAAATGTTGTGGCCACTGTGTTGACCTAAACATAAAAAATTCATGTGGAACTGAATTGAAAAAAAGAATCTTTATATTTCCTCAACAAAAAATCCGATTTGAGTGAAATTTATTTTGTGAATGGAGATTGAAATATTGAATGATCATGCGAAATTTAGAGAGGATCGCATCATCTGAATCATAGAATTCAATTTTTTTTCAATCATTGTTTTTCACACATTTCATTTTCAAATTTCCAGAAAACAGTTTTGATCGTAATGGAGATTTTGCATTCATACAGGGTGTCCGGGGAATAACTGTACATACTCTTACCGGAGATAGAGTTGCAGTAGCTGACTACTGATTGACTATAAAAAAATTAATTTCTGGATTTCTCTAGAAAACTACAGGGTGTTTTTCCAACTTCATGGAAATATTTAGACCATCATAAAATCCAAACTTATTGACGGATATTATTGAAACTTGGGGGGTTATTGGCACATGCTAAGGTCGAGTCAGAAACACATCAATTATTTCATTATTCCAGGGCCGGACTCATTAATCTTCATTTAAAGTGTTCAGGGTAAAAAAAACACTTTGTATTTCGAATTACGCATAGAAAGAAGCTAAATTATGCTTCAGTTTGTGGTATCGCATAAAGTTGTCACATCAACAATTATTTTTTTATGAATTTTTGGATTTGGAAAAAGTTCGAAAAATTGAATTTATTTACCTGAATAGGACCAATGCCCGTACTCATAGTCGATGCTCCGTCAGATCTCGTACTCAAGAAGATCTTAGGCTCGTATTCATAGTTCGCCCTTGAAGGTGAGTGAGAGTTTGTATCGCCCTTATCATAAAGGTAACCTCAACTCAAGCCAAGGGCGATACAAACTCTCACTAACCCTCATGGGAGAACTTTTGTTTTTTTTACCCTGAACACTTTAAATGAGGATTAATGAGCCCGGCCCTGGAATAATGAAATAATTGATGTATTTCTGATTCGACCTTAGCATGTGCCAATAATCCCCCAAGTTTCAATAATATCCGTCAATAAGTTTGGATTTTATGATGGTCTGAGTATTTCCATGAAGTTGGAAAAACACCCTGTAGTTTTCTAGGGAAATCCAGAAATTAATTTTTTATAGTCAATCAGTAGTCAGCTAGTGCAACTCTATCTCTGGTAAGAGTATGTACAGTTATTCCTCGGACACATTGTATATTTAATACCAATCTCAAATCATATGGGCTAACCCTTGCCCACCCAAGCGCCTGCACTGAGAACGAGAAAAAAAACGGAGGGTATTCTTAAGAAAAAATGAATTATTGTTTTCATAAGAAAACACGATAATTTTTGTTATAAATCAGAAAACCCGTAAGATGAAATTAGATTAAGACACTGTGTTTTTATTCTGTTGTATTTCCCGTTTGTAGCATAAACAGGAACGGAGTTAATAACCAAAGTTGAAATATTTTGGCTTATAACTCGAAATATTATGATAAACAGGGTGTCCCGGAAAATGTGGAAAATCTCTCGTATTCAGATATAACATAAAAAAATAAGATGACAAGCTCTCAAAAATTTTTTTTAACGGCCCTTCCTACGAACCTCCTAAATAACGGCACTGGAAATTCATTTTAGTGGAATAAATTTCACTTACTTACTTATTTCATTATTTTTTTTCGAAAATGGTTCATTTTATCGACACTGAACAAGTGTACCTTTTCTTTAGCTTAATGTTCAAGGTATCCAAATTTGTTTTTTTAGCACCTTACTAGTTTTATCAATAGATCTGCCTTTTTAAATAGATCTACCTTTTTAAACAGATCAATAAATGCAAATTTCATGTACATACTGTTATTCAAAATTTTTTTATTAAGCTGTGCTCGGCGCGGTTAGTACTTGGATGGGTGTACGATCATTTGATTTTTAAAGTAATTTACATCGTTCCTGGAACAAAAACCTTTAGTAATAAACGTTATAAAACGATTGAAAAAGGATATTCATACCTTGTTTCATTTAGATCTGGTCTATTTTCTTCTAAAATGAGCATTTTCCTGATAGACTTCCTCCTCTCAAACACACATGACAGTTGTCTAATTTTCCGATGTCATAAATAAATTGATTTTAAAAAACGTCAAAAAATTCAACATTTTCTTTCGTTCTTTTCGATATCTTGCAGACGGTCTAGAGAAACGATTTCTTGAATGGGCGGTACCTACGTTATTCGACATCGGATCGACAGCGACGGCTACCTTGGAGAGGCCCTCGCTTCGGATTACGTGGGGGCCTATGGGAACGCTTTTTCGCAAAATTGACGAAATTGACCGTTTTCGGGAATTTTTTTAAAAATGTTCCCGACGTCGCTTCGCGACGTCGGACGTCTCTAAAGAAACTTCCGTCCTTCCTCTTCAAGGCGCGACCTTTGGTCGCGCAAAAATCCACCCCCAAAACCCACAATAAATCAACAAAAACACCCCTAAAACACACCAACATTTCTGTGAACCCCGTCTGTGATCCCTTGCTGTTTTAGTATATGTATAGAATCATACAGGGTGTTAAAAATGTAAACTGAACAAGCTAGTTGAAATTTGAGCACAGTGATTTGAGAGATCCTTAATACTATAAATCATATCAAATTTTCATCAAATTATATCGAGTAGTTTGACACTTATTCCACTAAATGGATTTCCAGTGGCGTCATTTAGGAGGTCGTTTCTTCGTAGGGAGGGCCGCTAGGAAAAAAATTATGGGAACTTGTCATTTGTCATTTTTTTGGTTCTATCTGAATCCGAAAGATTTCCCACAATTTCCGGGACACCCTGTATAATAATAAATGCGAATACTCACAGCCAATAGCTCGATAAAGGCAAAATGGTGGCTGAAGACGATCGTCCTGGAAACGTAGGGGTCCCATTTTCCAAATGAAGTGATTTGAGTTCCTTTTTCTACGTAATTCATGATAGAACTGTACGTTAAAGCTGTTACTGCAAAAGGTGAAACTTCGCCTATATTGGCCCTCGTGTAAAACATATCGTTAGAAATGTGAGGACAGTCGAATTCGTGCAGCAGTTCATCGTCTGTCATCTGGTTCAAAGTTGTCACTGGTCTAGATTGGAGGATGTAGAGATGGTCCTGAAAGCATTTAGGAATAAATTATAATAATAATTGAATTTACTTTTCCGCCGACCTCGAAATAAAATGTGATTTTGATGTGTACTAAATTGAACATTAATGGCCCATTTTAATGCTCAATTTTTTGCTATTTCAATGTGCAGTCCTCATGGCAACCGTACACAAAGTATTCAGAAGCACTACGAGAAATGTCAAGACTCTACTGGAACGTAGAAACATAGAAATTCCAATATGTCAAATGTATGTCATGTGCAAAATGAGAATGTGTTTGAATCAAGAATTTATTCACAATTCATGTTGAGATCGTCGGAAAAAACTTGTAATCAACTTGGTTATTAATCTGGGGACTAATGGTCTCGAACTATTAACGCGTGAGCGTAGCGAACGCGTTAAAATATCTTGACCATTAGTCGCTGTCTTTAATAACCTAGTTGATTAAATTTATATTTATGTTGAGTTATAATAAGAATGAAACACTAAAACATGTCAAAACACAACAATAAGTTACAAACTTACTACTTACATAATATAGAAGAAAAGAATATACGGGGTTTCTCATTGGGAAACGGAAAAAAGTGGCTTCGACTATAGCACCTCTAAGAGGTTCCAAATATACAAATATTTTATGGGTCTAACAAGTTTCATTACAAAGATACAGGCTGTTTTATCAATTTGGCTGATTTCTTTGAGTGGCCATAACTTACGAACCATGCAGAATATTTTTATATTTGGTAAGAACATTATACTATTTCTACACAAACGACCTAACTATCTGTCACTCGAGAAATCCAGGCCCGGATCAACAAAAATTATATATGCCATTGAATCCCTAGACACCACTCTGTATTTTCAAATTTCAAAATGAAGGTTACACAGTGAAATTCTTGATTTTTTCATTCTTTGTTTGGGACAATTTTTCTTATAATTCGAAAAAAATTCAATTCAAGATGACGAGATGACAATGGAGCTAAAAATTTATTTTTCGCGAAAACAGTTCATGAAATTACGTTTTTCATACACCGTAGCAAAGAGGGTTCCAAGATCTTTCAAATGAAGTATCACCTAACCCACCGAGGGATTCCATGCCAATCGAGTATGACCTTGACGCCAACTACGAAGTGATCATAGGTGATCGCCAAGAAAGTGTGGAAGGTTTGTCTCGACTTCGTAAAAATCATCTCATCTGGTACACAGATGGGTCCCTAAGGGAACGAGGAGCAGGCATAGGCATATACGGTCCCAAATACAGGGAATCGGAGCCTTTGGGAAAGCCAATAACAACGCTTCAAACTGAAATTCTGGCCATAGAAAGATGCGCCTAAGTATGTCTGTCCAGACAGTACAAGGGAGCCAGAATTTGTATTGCCTCTGATAGTCAGATGGCACTGGGCCGTTGATTGTAGATCAAGGACCATTTGGAGCTGCAAACAGTCCCTCAAAACACTGGCGAAGTACAACAAGCTAGTTTTAACTTGGGTACCTGCCCACCAGAACATTGAGGGAAATGAAAAAGCTGATGCCTTGCAAAAAGAGGAGCAAACACACCCTTCACCGGACCCGTGCCCTCCTGTTGGGTATCACCAACACTGATTATGGCAGAGGTAGGCGTTTGGGAAAAAAGGGAGAAACACACTTACTGGATAAACACATCCGGTCAAAGACAAGCAAAAAGACTAATCGAACCTTCCAAAAAGAAGGCTCAACAAGCTCTATCGTTGTCAAAAAACGAGTTAAGGCTGCTAATCGGCCTTCTCACAGGGCATTGTCCCGTGAGATATCACCTACACAAGATCGGTAAAGAAAACTCCGACATTTGTAGGTTATGTGAATCGGCCACTGAAACAATCGAGCACATACTATGCCAATGCACTGCGCTGGCGCAAACCAGACTTACTCTACTAGGTGGCGCGTTATTAACGTCAGCCGACATAAGAGCGAAGTCTCCTAAGGAAGTAACCAGCTTTGCTAAGGAGGTTAGATTCCTGGGAAAAACGGTAACGCACAAAAGACCTTATTGGTCGCAGTGCAGAAGGGTAATCAACGTGCCGATCGACCACTATCTAATCTAATCTAATCTAATCACCTAACCCATCTACCCTCTTCAATTTTGGGAGTTGAAGCGCCCCCTCTTAGGGAATTGATCGTTCAAGACTCAAATATACGTCGAAAGATGTCCCCCAAATAAAATCAATCCATTCGTTTCGGGAATCACTATGAGATATTATTATTATATTTTTAATTTTTTTACCTTGAAGAACGCCCATTCAACATCCCTTGGGCTTCCAAAAGCTTCTTCAAGGACCAAACCGACTCTGCCCAGGGTCAAAGCTTGGGCATCTGATAAACTTCGTTTTTCTGACTTTTCATCGCTTGTATGTTTGTGTATTCCATAACGGCCCATAATTAGGGAGTGTTGTTTGGATCCTAAAACGATGGATTCAAGAGATAATCCGCCTTCGTGAGTCTTCTTTAAAGTTATGGTATCGGGTTCCGATTCTCCAGAAACAACTGTCTGAAAGGAAGGTATTTTAGGTAACTTTTGAAAATTCACCACATATTATTTTAATACAGGATGATTCTAAACTCGAGGCGAAAAATTAAACTATATACTAGGGGTGGTCTCAAACCCCGTGATATGAAAATGTTTACATTAAAATGAAACAATAAATCTATTTGTCTCTTTCAAAATGATTAACCTTAGATTGTATACAATTATGAGATCTATGAATCAGTTTTTCTAAACCTTGCGGCAAAAATAAGAAGAGCACAAGTGACTAATTAAGAATAATCATCGGTGATAATCGTGGAATTTCACAAAAGAAGATGGAAGGAAACGTGGCCGAGAACTGGCAGATATGGAGAAGCCGTTTCGAAAACTACCTTGTAGCCAGTGAAATCAACTTAAAAAGTGAGTCAACACAATGTGCACAATTGTTGCATTATATTGGTGTAGAATGTTTCCGAGTGTATACTACATTCACATTCCAAGAAGATGAGAAAAACAAACTCTCAATATTATTAAACAAATTTGAGCAACATTTTCTTCCAAAAGAAAATGTAACTTATGAGAGATACAATTTTTTTTCAAGTCGACAGCAGAGTGGACAGTCGCTAGAAAAGTTCGTAACAGAACTAGAAGAAGCGACCTTAAAATGTAAACTGGGAAACTTACAGGAGAGTTTAACTAAAACTGTCTTGATATGTGGTATAATCAATAACAACATTAGAGAAAAATTGCTGCAAGAGGATCAGGATGACTAAAATGACCTTAGAAGAAGAAGTCCAAATTTGCAAAATTTTGGAAACGTCCAAACAAAGAAGCGATGTAATTCAAGGAGTCGAGTCGCAAGAAGTACATGCTGTGAGAAAAGAAAATATGTATTAAGTTGATCAAAGCCTGCAAGAGATAAGGTGGCAACCACCAGATAAACAAGTGTCCAGCATATGGAAAAGGGTGCTTCAAGTGCAAAAAAAAGAATCACTTCGCAGATTGGTGTACCCGAGGTAACATGAGAACAGTGAGTCAGGTGGAACAAGACGTTAACGAGGTAAAAACAGTCCAGTGTAATATATCTGATTCATTGTTTATAGGAAATATTGAAGTTAATGCATTAAGTAATGAGTGGATTACAGATATGAAAATTCAAAACAAATTAGTGAAATTCAAAATTGATACTGGAGCTATGGTAAATGTTTTGCCATATTTCATATTTAGTAGTTTAGGCTTGCATGATAAAATGATTCTGAAAACGAATCAGAAATTAACTTCTTATACCGGGGATATGCTAAATGTAAAGGGCACTTATACAGGTTTGGAAATTCACATCCGAAATATACGATATACAATGCATCAGACAGAGAATTCTTCCCTCCAGTTGTACAGATGAATAGTCGAGACAATCACTTGCTGTAACACACTGAATTCAGTTGTCTTACTTCATTATTCTAGTCTTGTCTCTCTCTTATCGTTTAGAGGAGCGTAATTCTTTAGTATGGTAGGCAACAGTAAATACTTGAATCGAGTATTACGGGAAGCCTGACAAATTAAAAATTCTATTCGTGTAGTGCGGGTTCCCTACCATACTACGATAAGAGAGAGACAAGACTAGATTATTGCAGTGAGACAGTTGAATTCATTCAGTTATCGCACTTGATTATCTCGCCTGTTCATCTGTGCAACTGGAGGGTAGAATTCTCCGTCTGATGCCTTGTATATCGTATGTTTTCGATGTGAATTTCCAAATCGGTATATTGAAGTGTGAAGAAGGAAATTCTGTATATGATGTTATGTTCTTTGTGGTAAATAATAATGCTCAAACTATTAAAGGATGTGTTCCATCATATCCTAACAGATTAGTGATTTAAAACGGAGCTTCATCGGCAAAACAATTCTTTCACGTTTTATAAAAAAAAACAGTCTTATTTTAATCCTCTCATTTTGAATCATTCTGTATTATGAACTTCTTTGTTCTTACCTCTCCTAGACCAAAGTTGGACGTGATCACCATTTTGGAACAATCCGAAGTTGAAGGGTGAGATGTGAACAATACCCCAGAGCATTCTGAGGGTATCATTTTTTGAACAACTACTGCCATTACTGTGTTGACTGGAATGCCATGTTGTCTAAAAAAATGCTATTTCAAGGCAGGTATCGTAATATCTCGATTGAGATTATTTAGGTACTATATCGATCGAATTGTTCTCGAATTATGATGACTTGTATTTTAATTTTTCGATTACCGCAAATTTGCTTGAAGTTCAATCAATATTATCAATTAAAAAATTTTCACTTTCGAACTTCTTGAGCTAGAAACTTGAACCTAGAAGTGTCATCGGATTATCAATTAATGAGCCTATATTGAACAAACAGTTCTGAAATAATAAACTAACAGGCAGAATAATTGATCCAGTCAAAACATGAAGTTTGTTGATTCATGAAAATGTTATTTCAAGTCAGATTTGATTTAATTTTTTTTTCTCAATTGTAGGTCGGGTCATACGAAATCAATCACTGGTTTTGAATTTCAAGAATACTCGGCGTACATCATTTTATACAGGGTGAAACAAAATCTGTTTTTTTCTACCCTAACTTTAGAACCACACCTGGTGTGTTCCGGTTGTTCCAGCGTAAGATTTTTTATTTCATCGTCAAGACACATCTTCTTTTGACAATTTCATTCTTTATTCATAACCATAGATCAATTTTTGTTGAAGATACAGGGTTTTCAGAGCAACATTAAATCCAACAATTTCGCTATGGCTATGAAAGCAATTTCACAGATTTTACCTTGAATCCGAAAGTGATTAAAATAAACTGAAAACTAAGTGAAAACATAAAAGAAGAGCTCTAATTGATTCAAAACCCATTATGCCAAGACGAATTGCACCAGTTATCCTCGCCTGGGCGGAAAACACATTATGTTTTTCACTTAGTATTCAGTTTATTTTCACAAGGTCAGAGTTTTAAATTGAATTTGTTGAAGTTCTGTTGTAGCCTTAGCAAAATTTAATGTTTGAATGAAAACCCTGTATAATTAACAAACATTAAAATATTGTTGAAAATGAAGCACGAAATTTTTAAGGAAAGATGTGCCTTGATGATAAAATGAGAAATCACATGGTGGAACAACTGGAGCACACCATAGGTAGTTTAGAAGTTATAGTGAAAAAATAGATTTTGTATCACCCAGTATAAAATGACGTAAGGCAAGATTTCTAGAAATTCGAAACTGTTGACTGGTTGATTTCCAATGAACTAACTTACAATTAAAAACAATTTTCAATCAAATCGGACGAAATAACATACCTATTTATGAATTAACAAACTCCATCGTTTTTTTTTTTAGTGTATCGAATATTTTGCCGGAGAGTGTAGATTTGCAATTTTATTTCTCGAATATTTCTGGACCTGAAAATCTAATAGGTTAAAATTTTTATATTGAGGTGCTCAACTATACGGTACAACAACTGGTTCGAAAATGATAATCCAATAAGTCTCCAGCTCACTCAATTTTTTTTTTTTTAAAGTTCATGGTGATTATGTTTTTCATTATTTTTGTCAATATCAATCACTTACATTTCTGCTTTATATATATAATTATGTAATGCCAACCCTGGATTCCTTTAGCCAAGATAATCTTATTACAGCTTTTCTAATTCATATACCTATGTTATAACGTGCATAATTGCAACTCAACATTTCTGCTGACTTTAAACAATATGATTATAAAACTATTGTGAATGCCTCTCTCGAGGAGATTAAGTATCGAGACATTGTACGCTTTGCTTCACTTAATAAAGTTGATTTTTTAAAAATACGGTTTTTCTCCCTAAAAACATAATTATATATTGTGGCGTCTCCTGATGAAGGCTTAAAATAAAGCTGAAAGTTCGGGTTAAACGGAAAAAAGAGAGTAGGTACCTACTTATTGAATTGACCTCGACTGCTAACCCAAATAAAGTTCTTGAATTTAGAATTATCAGTCGACAACCCTTCCTTTATGAAAAATACATACATATGAGAATATTTTGGAGAATAGCAATCAATTTGGAATTTCAGTAACAAAAGCAATATTTTTCTAATATTGAAAAAGTTGTTTATACTGAAAAAAATAGTAGGTATCATAAAAATTCCAGTTCGATCGATATTTTTCTCAGTTTGAACAACATACAAAAGCTTCCAACTTGCTAGTTCTTTCAAAATTTCGTGAGAAAAAGAACTGAATACTTCTGCAGAAAATTCAAGAAGAATTGATTTGAAGTCAAAAGCTTCAAAATGAAATTTTCGGGATAAATTAAAGGTTAAAGCAGAGAAGATAGCATAATAGAATCAACATAAAATTTTACATGATATTTCAATGCAAATTTTTCCTAATAGAAACATTCGCGCATAATTGTTCGACTTCAGAGCTACTTGAATGTTTCAAACCAATCAAACCTTACCTTCTATACATGACACTCTGATACGTGAAGAGTGACCCCCAACATTTACAAATCTTCGCTAGAACGTCTTTGTCCGTCTGTGAACCCAAAAACGTTTCATTTTGTCCTGCAGCCGAACTTTCTTCAGAATCTTCATCAACAGCTGGAAAATTCGAAATTGTAACAGTACAAAAAAATTGAAAAACAATTTTCATCACCTGATGACCTTACAGCCCATCTTAAGTATGGAATAATCTTGTCGTCATGTGACCTCCTAAATTTCATCAATTCATCGCTTATTTTTTGGGCAACAGAGGGAGTTATTGAATGGTCCCGGAATAGTTCAACAGTACTAGTAATGAGAAAAAAGACAATTAGATAGTGATGAGAAGTAATAGGGTGGTTCAAATTTAAAGCGGAATTTTGCCATAAAAAAGTTCATTATTAAATTACAGTGCAGATGTTTTCACAGTTTTTCTAGATAGTATCCGTCACACAGTATACAGGGTGTTTCACGAATGATTGTACAGACGTTCAGTGCGGATGAAGGACATTTTTGTGAGTCTGAATCAGTGTCAAAAATATTCGTTTGAGAGATACAGGATGTTTTATGTATTTCTACAGAAATTTTCAATTGGCATAACTCTTGAATGCACATGCACATATTAAAAATACCAGACAATGGTTCGGCACCAATATGGATAGCTTTCTTCAATATAATAGTGGTATAGGATTTTTTTGGATTGAGTGAGTTCAGGGCTGTTTTTCCAGAAAGTTGTTCTGTTATTCAGCTCCCATTTGCTGGACCGCCGTCTCAAATTGGTCTTTTCCAAGTCCATGGGGTTGTAACCCAAAAATACTGCGATGGATGTACGTCATGATTGTGAGACCTAAAGTTCGGCACCAAATTAATATCTTTAAAACGAAACGGGCGATATTTTTGAAATTTGGCAGCTGAGTGTAATGGACCACAATGCATCTGATGAGCAAATTTTCATTAATGAGATACATTAATGGGACACCCTGTATATTTCTGCAGATTCTGAAAGAGCACTTTGTTTCGGATCTGTCCATACCAGGTTCCATGTGAAAATTATCGTGTTTATGTTAATCGACCAGCATGCTTGCAGGAATTGAGACAACGGATTCTTGATGAATGTGCATTAATACATGGAGAAGTCTTGAGAAAAGTTACTCAAGAATTTGTTAATGGACTCAGGACTGGCATATTGTCAGGATGTGAATGGCAAGCACTTCAAACATATTACAATTTTTTTTTTTTAATTATTTTCAATAAATTTTTTCCACTAGTAAAAGCCCTGTATTTCTTTTTTTTATAGATTTTCATAAAAAATACGTCATGAAAAGCAGAAAGAGTTATCTACTACAAAGTATTTCGGTTTATTTCTCACTATTGATACAAATAACAACGATGTATTTATTTGAATGGATTTTTTCTCAAATGTACAAAAAAAACTGAATTTCTTCTTTTTACAAAGAATTTTTGCATGGAACCAGATATGGACAGATCCGAAACAAGGTACACTTTCAGAATCTGCAGAAATATACAGGGTGTCCCATTTTAATAAAAAAAATTTTGGTCATTTCCGGTTAAACCGGAAGTATCTCATTAATGAAAATATGCTCATCAGATGCATTGTGGTCGATTACACTCAGCTGACAAATTTCAAAAATATCGCCAGTTTCGTTTTAAAGACATTAATTTGGTGCCGAACTTTATCCCAACCCTGTATATGGGGCAATAGCCTGGTTTGCCAAGGCAAGTCAGGTAAGTACGAGGAAAAGGCTTTATAAAGTACAGGGGCTTGCCTGTGTGTGCATCAATGGAGCTATGACTAGGGCACTTGAGGTCATGTCATTACGGATCTCACACCTCTACATGTAATGTAGAGATTGCTAGCGTAGCCCATGAGGCTATCCTCAGAATATCTAAGGAAGGTACAGGTAGGTAATGAGAGAATAAAGAATCAGAGAATCACCTCCATAGGGATGTTATGATCAAGAAAGTATAAGTACTCAGAAAAAATTTGACTATAACCTCAAAGAGAATATCATAAAATTGTATACAGACGGTTCCAAAACCTATAGAGGAGCTGGCGTTGGGATATACGGACCAAGTGTGCACTGTAGCTAGGATCCAGTGTGAGCGTCTTTCAAGCGCAAATCTTAGCTATTGAAAGATGTCTAGATATAAATCTAGAAAGAAACTATCAGAAGTGCGATATAGCCATCCACTCAGATAGTCAAGGTGCTATTAAAGCACTGAGCTCCTACGACTTCGACTCAAAAATGATACAGGAACGCCGGAACAAACTCAATGAGGTAGGCAAGAAAAATAAGGTCTTCTTAATCTGGGTTCCCGGCCATTCGGGAATCAAAGAAACGAGAAGGCCAATACACTTTCCAAAGAGGGCACACGATTGTCACTCATTGGCCCAGAACCCTTCTGTGATATAAGTAAATGTACCTATAAAAAGAGTTTCTGGTGAAGGAGAAAGCCAAGAAGGAAAAACTCTGGCGGAATCTCGCAGGAATGGATCATTCCACTGAACACTGACGAGTGAATGTTCTGTGGGGAGAAGGAAAAAACTCCATTCATTCATTCCATTGCTTTGGCACTTCGAGCCTAAGGAGAAACTTGTAAGAGTGAGGAACTAGCCTCGTTGAATCCTTCGCAGATATTGGATTTTATCAGACTTCTGGAACTGGAAGGCGATCTGTGAGGGTATGGTATGAACAGCCCTGTTAAGGGGCACAATAGACTTTGAGGTCGCAGTGGACAGTAACTCCTTTTCAAACTAAACCAAACTAATTAAAACTAAGCCCATGGAAAGTCTCAGGTCAAGCACTTTTTGCAAGTTCATCGGCTTTTTCATTACCTTCAACACCACAACGCCCTGACACGCATAGTAGAGTCACAGAAGAGTCCGACATCATGTGCAATCACTTTCACAACACCAAATTTTCGAGAGTTTATTAAAAAATTCCGGTCTATATTTGAATCACACACGTATTCAAAAGATACTCACGCTTCACAAGCGTTCTTTAGGTCCCCTTTTTCTTTTCCTAGTGCTATATCCTCGAGCAATGAAACTGCTTTTCTCAAGTGAAAGTTATTTTCTATCTGCTTCCTAAAAGCTTGAGTAGTTACGATGAAACCATCTGGTACAGAAATCTAAAAAAAATTGAGGAAATCATCAAGTTGAGTCAAAAGCTTCTACGCGCTTATTCGAATAAAAGGTTTTCCAATAAGAGGTGTTATTTTGAATAGCCCGCTATTTCAGTAGATGTCACGTTTGAAACTGTCATTTTTTGACATTTGACAAGTAAAAACTACACCATTAATAAAAATGGATCTGTACACGCTTCAAGAACGCATTGAAATTATTAAAATTCATTTCATAAATGGTGAAAATTTGGCAGAGACGGTTCGTAAAACTCGAACATTTTTGGGTCGTCTTGAAGCACCTTGTCGGACCGCAATAAAGAAATTGGTGGAAAATTTTTAGCTGCTGGGACAAGTTAGTGATGTGAAGAATAAAACCCGTGCACGTAGCTCAAGAAGAGCAGAGTATATTGCTGATGTAGTGATGAAGAAAACCCAGGTTGGTCCATTGCTCGACGTTCTTTGGAATTAGGCATTCCACAAACGTCATCACACCGTATTTTGCATAAAGAATTGGGTCTTTAGGCTTATAGAGTTCAGTTAGCACAAGAACTCAAGCCGGCCGATCATCAACAACGAAACCATCGATCTTTCGAAGAGGTGATCACAATTGGCCACCGAGATCTTGTGATTTGACACCTTGCGACTTCTTCCTTTGGGGTCACGTGAAAGAGAAAGTCTACGCCAATAGCCCAGCGTCGATTCAAGACCTCAAAGATGGAATTCGTGAGGATATCGAGGACATAGGGCAGCCACTTTGCGATTTGGTTATGAAAAATTTCATCAAAAGGATATGGTCCTGTAAGCGTGGTCGTGGTGGTCATTTGCCTAATGTTATTTTCCACTTTTAACGGCATAGCTTCTCCTTCATAATGAAATAAACATCTGATCATTTATATTGAAAAATGGCATTTTTCTTTGAATATCAAAATAACACCACTTATTGGAAAACCCTTTATTAGGAAAACTATAAATCAAGTTTGGAAGGTTTAAGATTTGAAGGGAGTAGTTGAATCCATGATTGAATTCAAGCCAATTGCTCTAAGGTTATTCAAAATTGATTAATCGCTCGAGACCACTGCCGGATCTGAATTGGGCGAAACGATAGCACGCTATTCAACTAGAAACAAGCACGCAAAAATATGAATTCAAGTAATACTTACATGTTCATTCTGCAGACACTTCATCAAAGACAGCGAATTTCCTTTCCCTCCGGTAAGTTGGACAATTTTAGATTCCTCAGATCCTATTGGGGTTACAACTATATCTGGCAGATTCTCTACTTTGATCTCTCTTAAAATAGGGTTAGGTCTCCTCACTCCATCTCCTAAAACGTTATCTCTAAATGAATAAGTTGGATTGAACTCGAACTTACCTTGATGGCTTGTCCACTGGTCCACGAGTGCAAAACCTCTGAAATTATTTATCGAGCATTCGGCTGAAATATTTCTGTGTTTATAACCCTGAAAATTGTTGTTGAGGAACTCAACGTTGCTGTTATTGTTTATGGAAAGGACCACCTTGAAGTTCTTCGATTGAGCTGAAACATTTTATTTCATGTGCGAATATTCTTTACCTACTAGACCAAGCAATAGAGCTATCGAAAGGTCGATTTCGTGACAAAAATACTACCTGAAATCTGACTGTGCAGTCATGCAATAGGTAGTTTCTACATATTTTTCATGATAAATTCCACTCCTGAATCGTCTTAGGTTTTTGTTGAGAAGCGAAAAATAGCCAAAAAAATACAAAATTTTGCTTTTTCGCTTATAAAACGTGAAGTATTGATCTGATCGAAAAGCTGTTAAGGCACTTTTTGTAGAGAATTCAAAAACAAAAAAAATGAGAGGTGACACGTCTCAAGCGGATAATTAGTTTCCGAGAAAAGTCCAAAAAACTGGAAAAAAACATCAATTTTTCGAAAATTCATAACTTGGCCAATTTCTGAGATGAAGCGTAGTTGATCTGAATTTAAGTAGTTATTATCATATACTTTATTGGTGCACAAATACAAAGCTGTCGGATAAATAGTTTTTGCACAATCGCTGTTTTCGAATTCGACGTACTTTTTTCAAGAAGGTCGTGATACTCGGCTACTTGTCGGATTTGAATTTTACAAAAAGCATTTTAAAGAAGAAATAAAATTCTTCAAATCGTTTATTCTCTCGATACCGACCGATAATGTTTAGTGGGCGAAAAACGGCGTCAAACAGGAACAAAAAGGCTCGAATGCATCAAACTATTCGCGGAGTGGGAGTCGCCCGGTACGCAACGCGCGAAAGATACAAGGTATACAGTTTTCCCCTCTGGTAGCGGGCGACTCCCACTCCGCGACTAGTTTAATGAATTCGAGCCTTTTTGCTCCTGTTTGACGCCGTTTTTCACCCACTAAACATTATCGGTTGGTATCGAGAGAATAAACGATTTGAAGAATTTTATTTCTTCTTTAAAATGCTTTTTGTAAAATTCAAATCCGACAAGTAGCCGAGTATCACGACCTTCTTGAAAAAAGTACGTCGAATTCGGAAAACAGCGATTGTGCAAAAACTATTTATCCGACAGCTTTGTAATTGTGCACCAATAAAGTATATGATAATAACTACTTAAATTCAGATCAACTACGCTTCATCTTAGAAATTGGCCAAGTTATGAATTTTCGAAAAATTGATGTTTTTTCCAGTTTTTGGACTTTTCTCGGAAACTAATTATCCGCTTGAGACGTGTCACCTCTCATTTTTTTTGTTTTTGAATTCTCTACAAAAAGTGCCTTAACAGCTTTTCGATCAGATCAATACTTCACGTTTTATAAGCGAAAAGGCAAAATTTTTGATTTTTTTGGCTATTTTTCGCTTCTCAAAAAAAACCTAAGACGATTCAGGAGTGGAATTCATCATGAAAAACATGTAGAAACTACCTATTGCATGACTGCACAGTCAGATTTCAGGTAGTATTTTTGTCACGTAAAAAACCTCTATTGCTTGGCCTATACTACGAGTATATTTTTGGTCATTGTTAAGATAAGGGCACCTGTATAACACGTATAATTTTTGGATCATCTACACTGCGCAAAAAAATTAACGCACATTTTGGAAATCTCAAATTTATTCTACAACTGAAGGTGTTCTTAATGATAATTATTTTTATCAGAATTATGTATGCATAATATGTTATCCACTTTCAACGGTTTTCTTCAATACAGATGTTTTTCCAGCAGAAATAAAAAAAAGATGAGATTATCAGATTTTGAATGTATTGGCTCAATTTTGAAATCAGTTGTTCTCGATCAATTCTAGTGATCAATAGTTTTTCTTTCGTTTGATTTTCTACACTCGATCGCTATGCAACGCGAAACACGCAATGTGACCCAAGAGGGAATATACCCAAGCGGAAGTTTTGCGAGAAGAAAGGTGGACATACACAAGAATTGAAGAAAGGTTTGGAGTTTCCCATACAAGTGTGTCCAGAATGTTGCAGCGATTCAGAGAGACAGCTATGATTCTCCGAAGACCAGGACAGGTTATACCACGGGTAACAACTGCCATTCAAGAACGTTACTTGAGAGTTTCTTCGTTGAGACAACGGTTTGCAACCGCTCGCCTTCATCAAAATCAGATTGAGCAAACTCATGGGGTGCAAATTAGCACTCAGACAATAAGAAATCGCCTCAGATAATATGATTTAAGGCCTCGTGTCGCGGCAAGAGGCCCAGCTCTTACTGCAGCCCATCGAACGGCGCGTTTGGATTTTGCGAGAGAGCATATCCATTGGGAAGAGGCTGATTGGGAAAGAGTTCTCTTCACAGATAAGTCTAGATTCTGCCTCTACCATTGTGATCGATGTTCCCTTGTATACAGACGTCCACATGAAAGATATGCTCAGTGCGATTTCCTGAATACTACTGGTTTCGGGGGAGGATTGATTATGGTATGGGGTGGAATATCTTTGACTGCTCGCACAGACCTAGTGGTCGTTGATAATGGAGCTATGAAGGAGCTATGAATGCTGATAGGTATATAAGGAACATGTAGTGCCATTTGCCCCATACATTTGTGAAATTTTCATTTTTATGGACGATAATGCCAGACCCCATCGTGTGCGCATCGTTCAGGAGTACCTTGAAGAGGTTGAAGTCTCGAATAGAATCGCCAGCAAGAAGTACCGATCTCAATCCGATTAAGCAGGTTTGGGACAACCTCAATAGAAGGCTGAGAAGTTCAGAAAATCATCCAGCAACTCTTTATGACTTAGGAATCCAACTCAGAGAAATCTGGGAAGGATTAGATCAGAACGTTTTAAGATGTATTAAATCACTTATCAGCATTCCAGTATTTTGAAAATTTTTTATTTCTCTTCTTTCACATAAGATTCGGTGAAATCCTGAATTTTTTTCCATACAGTGTGTCTTGTAGCGTTCAAAACCTTTCCGAGAGAACATAAAAAATAAGTTATAAAGTCAATGTGGAGTTAACTTTCATTAAAATTGAGTTTTTCAGAATGTGCATTAATTTTTTTGCGCAGTGTATTTAGAAATTTGCTAAGTGATAGTTATAAGTATTTCAGGCAAGCATACAAAAGTATTCTGCTGAAAGTTAACGCAAAAAAAATTATAAGACTATAGAGAGCGGAAGATTTGTTTTTTTGACCGAAAACGGTGAATTTTCGAACATCGTGTTTTTTGCCATGAAATTTTTCCACTTGAGCAATTTGTAAACTCCCAAAACGATACAGTTCACCTAAAAACCCTTCATATTAGTCTAAGAGCCCGTGAACCCCAGACCTTCGTTATTTTATAAAAGCTGAAAACTTGTTTACGCATGCTCCCAACACAGGTAAGAACGATAGACCATTATGAAGTTCGGGTTACCCTGGCTTTGGCAGGTAAACGGTATTAAAGGGGTGTAAAATACTGATCTAGTTTCCTCATTTTATAAAGTGTGATTTTTTGATATTACCTTCAGAATATCATTAAAATTCACGTCATTAATTGCCAGACACTTACTATAGTGGCAACCCCTGGCCAGACACCCTTAATGTTCATTAAATTATATGTAATTCTACTTACGTTATAGTATAAAGCTGATTTTGTTATATAATACTTGGGTAATAATTAGATAATGTTTCCTCATTAGCCAGACATTTTTGATAGTGCCAACCCTTTGACAGACAAGCTTGTAGTTTAGCTGCAGGTGCGAGCGCGAGACAGTATATATGAGTGAGTGCGAGTAAGACGACATGATTATAATGACTTATGCAAATAAATTTTTTGGTACAGATTTATATAACTTAGCATTTAAGTGAATCTCAAAAACATCTGAAGAAAAGACATTCGAAGCCACAACTGAATAAAATTGTTAAAAATTTTAATTTATTCTATTAACAATTTAATTTAGTTGTAGCATTGAATGTCTCTAATTTTTCTGGTAGTCTAAGAGCCCGTGAACACCAAACCTTCGTTATTTTATACAAGCTCAAAACTTGTCTACGCATGCTCCCAACACAGGTGAGAACGATGGACCATTATGAAGTTCGGGTTACCCTGGCTTTGGCAGGTAAACGGTACTAAAGGGGTGTAAAATCATTTAAGTAAATCTCAAAAACATCTGAAGAAAAGACATTCGATGCTACAACTGAAAAAAATTGTTAAAAATTTTAATTTATTCTATTAACAATCTAATTTAGTTGTAGCATTGAATGTCTTTTCTTCAGATGTTTTTGAGATTCACTTAAATGATTAGATATATAAATCTTTACCAGAAAATGTATTTGCATAAGTCATTATAATCATGCCGTCTTACTCGCACTCACTCATATATACTGTCTCGCGCTAGCACCTGCAGCTAAACTACAAGCTTGTCTGTCAAAGGGTTGGCACTAACAAAAATGTCTGTCTAATGAGAAAACATTATCTAATTATTACCCAAGTATCATATATAAAAATCATCTTTTATACTATAACGTAAGTAGAATTACATATAATTTAATGAACATTAAGGGTGTCTGGCCAGGGGTTGCCACTATAGTAAGTGTCTGGCAATTAATGACGTGAATTTTAATGATTTTCTGAAGGTAATATCAAAAAATCGCACTTTATAAAATGACGAAACTAGATCAGTATTTTACACCCCTTTAATACCGTTTACCTGCCAAAGCCAGGGTAACCCGAACTTCATAATGATCTATCGTTCTTACCTGTGTTGGGAGCATGCGTAGACAAGTTTTCAGCTTTTATAAAATAACGAAGGTCTGGGGTTCACGGGCTCTTGCTCTATATGGGTATTCGAATCATCGGTTGGTTACCAGGAACCAGCACCCGCCAAAAATAATGGTTTGGACAGCTGTTACCGCGTTCGGGCGCTTTCCTATCGTTTTCATTGGGCCTGGCGTCAAATTTAATGCGACATATTATTAGGAAAGTGTTTTTGATGCTGCTTTGAAGCCGTGGGCAGACCAACATTTCGGTCGCAGACCGTAGAGACGTTCCAACAAGACTCTACACCGGCTCACAAAGAGCGAGTGATCCAATACTGGTTGAATAGCAACGTTTCGAACTTTATTTCGACCACACAGTGGCTCTCGAATTGACCAGGCGTGAATCCAATGGATTATTCTCTCTGAGCCATTTTGGAAAGCAAGGTCCGAGCTATAAAATATATCAGCCATTGTCCGCAACTGGTCTAAAATACCGACAACGATTTTATGGTCTTTCGAATAGATTACACTAACTTTAATAACATAGCATGATGAGTGTGTTGGAAAAGCACTTCTCAGTGCACAGTTACCATTTAAATACACACATACTATTCCATTATTCCAAAACTATACGATGAATGAACGCAGCAAAAATATGCCAGACAACGGCAATGGTGGGATAAACGCAAGTGAACAAGCGGGAACCGGGAAATTATTATATTTTGGACAATTTGTGGAGTTTTGAGCTGTGAAATGTTGTAAAGGGTTTTCCAATAAGAGGTGGTAATTTGATATTCAAAGAAAAATGCCATTTTTCAATATGAATGATCGGATGTTTGTTTCATCATAAGGAAGAAGCTTTGCCGTTATAATAGCTTACACGACCATATCCTTTCAAAAAAAATTTTCATAACCAAATCGCAAAGTGGCTGCCCTATGTCCTCGATAGCCTCACGAATTCCATCTTTGAGGTCTTGAATCGACGCTGGGATATTCGCGTAGACCTTCTCTTTCACGTGTTAAACCACAAGATTTCGGTGGCCAATTGTGATCACCTCTTCGAGAGATAATACGGTCCAGAAACTTTTCCCGCAAAAGATCAATGGTTTCGTTGCTTGTGTGGCACGTAGCGCCGTCTTGTTGAAAGTAAACGTTGTCCAGATCAATACTATCCAATTTCGGCCATAAAAAATCATTAATCATCTCTCGATAGCGGAATCCAGTCACCGTAACTGTTACTCCAGCCTCATTTTCGAAATAGTAAGGTCCAATTACTCTACCGGACCATAAACCGCACCAAGCCACACGTTGAGAGGATAGAGAGGCTTTTCCGAGCCCCAGATACAAGAATTTTGCTTGTTGACGAAGCTAACGAGGTGAAAATGGGCCCTCATCACTCAAGATGATTTTTCGATTTAATTCCAAAAATTCATGCATTTCAAAGACCCAATCAGCAAAGACACGATTTGTTGATGATCGGCTGGCTTGGGTTCTTGTGTTAACTGAACTTTATAGCCTTAAGACCCAAATATTTATGCAAAATACAGCGTAATGACGTTTATGGAATGCCTAATTCCAAAGAACGACGAGGATTGGACAAACCTGGATTTTATTCAACATTTTCGTCTACAGCAGCAATATTCTCGGCTGTTCCTGAGCGACGTGCACGGGTTTTATTCTTCACATCACTTACTTGTCCCAACAGGTCGACAATTTTTTCACCAATTTCTTTATTGCGGTCCGACAAGGTGCTTCACGACGACCCAAAAATGTTCGAGTTTTACGAACCGTCTTTGCCAAATTTTAACCATTTTTATAGTGAATTTTAATAATTTCAATGCGTTCTTGAAACGTGTTCCGTTCCATTTTATTGATGGCGTAGTTTCTACTTGTCAAGTGTCGGAAAATGACAGCTTGAAACGTGACATCTACCGAAATAGCGGACTATTCAAAATAACACCTCTTATTGGAAAACCCTTCATTCATATGTACGAAATTTGGATTGCGAATCAAAAGTGTGCAGCAGAACAGTGCGAAATACCGAAGTTAGTGAGGTTATCTGGTCAAACTCTGGCAATTTTTTCTAAAAGAACAGGGAAAAATCATTTTTCCACAACTGATTCGTAATCTAGAATCAATATTCAGTGAGAAGCATGTTTCACTCCTCAAAATTATACGTGTTATATGTGTGCTCCGTCATCTTAACAATTACCACATTTTTTACCTTCAACGTTTATTGTCAGTTTTTCTGAAATACTTTTGTCGGCCTTTTCAAGATCCAAATCGCATTTTTCTATGGGGTGAACTGATCCAGAATGGGTGAGAACATGACCAAATTTGAGACTGTAAGAACATCAATTTAATTATGTCACACCTAACGGGATAGACTACTGGCCCGTGTTGAAAAAATTATGGGTCATTTGAACCACCAGGTGACCTATCAAGAACGATATGGGAGCATAAAATAATAAGCTTCAGCACTATGCCGTCACTTGTAAGCTGTCCAACTAAGTGCAGGTGAGAATTCGAAAGTACAGGTAGAGTGGGTACATTTTGGTCACATATTTTTGTACGGCATTTTTACCATCGATAGATCCGTGAAAAATAATAAGAAAACGCGTTGCGCTGTAAAAAAAATGGGGAGCCACAAAGTCGAAATTTTTTTTTAATTGTCCGACAATTACTAGGGCAAATTTGGTCATTTGATTTTGTACGGCATCTGTGTCATACTATTTCAATACTGCTTCTTATACATTATTCCACAACGCCGTACAAAAATCATGCGACAAGGGGAAAAATCTAGGGTTGCAATCCCCTCTCTTTCCATAGTCCAGGGGGTGATTTGACACAACATGAAATAAATTAATTTTGAAAGTATTTTATGCAAAGATAATATTTTTTCATATGCCGTACATTTTCGTTGGTCCAAAGGGGAAAAAAGAAAAATTCCATTTATTTGTCCTAATTTTCATAGTCTTTTCGTGATTCTTGGTTCCTAGTTAGAAAATATGTTGAATATGGGTTTGTATACTATCCATTTATACCAAAATATAGACATGTTGTCACTGATAATTCTAAAGTACAACCCATTTTTGAAAAGTACTTATGACACTGAAGTTTGCAGTACAAAATCATGCGACAAGGGGGTCTGCTAACTTCAGTGTCATAAGTACTTCTCCAAAAACATGTTGTATTTTGGAATTATCAGTGACAATATGTCTATATTTTGGTATAAATGGATAGAATACAAACCCATATTCAACATAGTTTCTAACTAGGAACCTAGAATCACGAAAAGGCTATGAAAATTAGGACAAATAAATGGATTTTTTCTTTTTCCCCCTTTGGACCAACGAAAATGTACGGCATATGAAAAAATATTACCTTTGCATAAAATACTTTCAAAATTAATTTATTTCATGTTGTGCAAATCACCCCCTGGACTACGGAAAGAGAGGGGATTGCAACCCTAGATTTTTTCCCCTTGTCGCATGATTTTTGTACGGCGTTGCGGAATAATGGATTAGAAGCAGTATTGAAATAGTATGACACAGATGCCGTACAAAATCAAATGACCAAATTTACCCTGGTAATTGTCGGACAATTAAAAAAAAATTTCGACTTTGTGGCTCCACATTTTTTTACGGCGCTACGCGTTTTCTTATTATTTTTCACGGATCTATCGATGGTATAAATGCCGTACAAAAATATGTGACCAAAATGTACCCACTCTACCTGTACTTTCGAATTCTCACCCGCACTCAGTTGGACAGCTTACAATTGACGGCATAGTGCTGAATCTTATTATTTTATGCTATCATATCGATCTAGATAGGTCACCTGGTGGTTCAAATGACCCATAATTTTTTCAACACGGGCCTGTAGTCTAGGAGCTACAACTTACTTTTGACATCCATATTTAAGGGATTTCACTCCTAAATGCAATAAATGGCCGTTTTCAGTTGCTGCAAATATTGTCAAACATTTTGTCAAATCTTCTGTATCGGTAGTACCTTTCGTTACTCTCTTAACGCAAGTCATATTCAGTTTGGTTTCCTTCAAATTTGTTCCGCTCACTGTGCCTTTGAAGGCTCCGAATTGTACGGAACATTTTTCGTCACCTCTGAAAAAAGAATTTAATTACAGCAAGCCAAAAAAGTAACGTATATGGTCAATAATTCTTGTGCGATAAATCATTAAGGAAAATCCTCGCACTAGTTGATTTTTAATTTTAAAAGCAATTTATTCTATGCTTTTTTAAATTTGGTATTTCTCACCCTGTGTGCCCCGCACCCATCTACTTAATTTTTCAAATTTAAATAGGGGACAGTGAAATAATACGATCCCTAAGGGTCAAATGATCCCCCGCCGTAAATCAGAAACAGTTTGTACCATCTATCCATGAACACGTTCCCCTGCGCCCCTGCGAGTTACCTGTAAAATGTCAATGCGGTGCGAGTGCTTGGCGTGATTTTATTAAAAAATAATCAAAAAGTGTGGCTCTGATCTAAGGTAAGCATGTTTTTTGACTTTCGTTTTTTTTTACATGTAAGTGTTCATTGAAATGTTGTTTCACTTGCGGGTATTAGTAGCTAATATTTAAGCAATGTTCGATCATCGCACGCGGTATGTTAAAGTTTTGTTTTGATCGATATTTTGTAGTTTGGTATTTGGGGTGAAATGATCCCCTCTGTGTGTCTAAAATGATCCCTGGAATCATTTCACCCCATTAATAGTTTTTGTTTACAGATCATGCCGAGAATTTATAAACGTAAAACTAATCGCCAAAGAGGCCTGAAGAACAAATGCAAAGGCATTAGAGATGGTATGGCTTACAAAACCGCGAGAAAAGAATTGACGTTCCTGTGATGGTATTAGAAAGAAGAGCCAAAGGTAAAAATAAAATAGCTGTAGGCTCAGCTAAAAAGTTAGGTACCAAACAAACAGTGTTCAACCTGGAACTTGTTGACATGGAGTCCAGAATAATATACGGGTTGACCACTCAGGATTTTTTAACCTCAGCTCACCAAAAATGGCAGAAGGAAATAATTTACCGCATCAATTTTCCGAAGCTGAAGGAAGAGCTGGACTTGAATGGCTTCATGGATTTAGACGTAGACATCCAGACAGTACAATGCGTGCGCGAGGTTTTAATAAGAATGTGGTGGATGAATTTCTCCCGACTTTGAGAAACGCCCAAGAAAAATATCATTTTTCAACCCATCGAATATTTTTGCTTTGTGTAACTTGCTTACATACTTAAATTGTTATGAACAATACATATTATCATTTAAATAAATAGCAGAGTTCTTTATTTCCTTTTTTTTTATTTATTAACTTATAGTAAAAAATGATCCCTGGGATCATTTTGCCCCTACCCCAGGGATCATTTTATCCACAGGGGTGTATAAAATGATCCTTTACTGAACTTTAACAAAAATGTCTAATACAAAAAAACTACATAGATGAAATGAAAAATAAGTAGGCAGATACAAAGTTAAGTAAATTCACTACCTTCAACAATTGAAATCTTGCGGTTTTGCCTACAACTTTAGCCACAATTAAAATTTTCCCCTAAGGGGATCATTATACCTCACCTTCCTACAGTGGAACCTCCCTATAACGAACGTCTGTATTAGGAATTTCTCTGTATAACGAATTTCGTCCAAGACATTGTACCTTGAATCCAAATTCCATGTTAAAAACACCCTCTAAAACGAAGTTAATTCTGTCTATAATGAAATATTGAAAGAACATCACTCTTTGAATAGGTATTGGTAAGAAGGTGTAAGGGTGGATTTTTTCCGAAAATTTTCCGGACGTACGTATCCCGACCATAAACTAAATCATTACGACGGGCAGAGAGATCCTTCTGAAACAGTTTTAAATAGACTGGCTGTTTGGTTTCAATCTAACCATAACGCTGGTGTGAAAAGTGGTGCGAAAATGTCTGAAAGGAAGTGCTTAAGTTTGAATGATAAACTCAAATTTATCAGTGAAGTCGACCGCGACATTGCCGACTATAGAAACAAATTTTCTGTTTAACGAAATTTTTTTCTGTTCTAGCGCTTTCGTTACAGGGAAGTTTCACTGTATATGGATTGTGATACATCAAATGGAAGGTAATTTGATTATCTATCGAGCGATGTGGCTTAAGGTTATTTGAAAATCTCTGAGCACGTGCTTTTGAGCGCTCGTTCATTGGTGGGGCAATAATGCTCTTGCCACTGGTATTAATTTCTGGAAATTATTCAAAAAAACGAAATATGTAAAAAGTCAATAATTAAAAAAAATAATAATTCTATGGTTCTGATGAGGCGATCCTCTCGAAATTTTTCATGAACATCCAGTATAGTAATTTTCATCCTCAAATTAAATTTCACTCGAATCGGATATTTTGTTTGCAAATATGAAGATTCTTCTTTCACTATTTTAATTGAATTTTCTATGGTTCTGTTAATACTTTGACCACAAAATTCTGCATGAGGATTCAGTATATCAATCTTCATTCGCAGAAAAAAATTCACCCAAATCGGATATCCTGCTATGGAAATATAAAGATTTTTCTTTTCGTTATTCCAATTAAATTTTCTATGGTTCTGTTGACACTCTGGCCACGAAATTTTGGATAAACATTCAGTATATCGATCTCCATTCACAAAAAAAATCACTCAAATCGGATATCTTTTTATGGAAATATTAAGTTTCCTTTATTCAATATTCCAATTAAATTTTCTATGGTTCTGTTCCCACGTTCAGTTCTGTTCGCATGAACATTCAGTATATCAGTATTGATTCACAGAGTAAATTTCATTGGAATCGGTTATTCTGTTATGCAAATATAGAGTTTCTTATTTTCAATATTCCATATATTGAATTTTTCATAGTTCTTACAACACTATGGCCACAACATTTTGCATAAGGCTTATTATGAGCATCTTGATCATCATTTCGATTGGTTTCATTTTGTCTGAGATATTGAGGAACAAAAATTTTGAGAGGCTATATTTTATGGAGCACTCTATACGATTTGAGCTCAACGCGGCATTTGGGGACCGAAGTAACCCTGAGAATCTTAAGACAATCCCTTCGAAAGTTATCGTCCTCACAACCGGACGGCGCCAAGAACAGAGTTAAATTTGACCACGGATTCGTCATCAGGGAGTCTAAACCTATCATTTAAGACCATTTTCGGCTCAAAATTCGAAAATTACAGACATCCGGGCAAAACGATATTTATAGCACTCGATCAAGTAGAACGAGCGCTCAAAAAGGACAGATGCGAGGATTTTCTTCTTCGTACAAGAATTATTGACGAATTGCATTACTTTTTTGGCACGCTGTATTTATTAGCATAATTCAATTATTTTTTTCGTCCTTTCGAGTCAAAAATTGTTGAAATGAAAGAAAGATCTGGATAACTATAGTATACGTTAACGTTAAGCTAAATGTAAAAAATTATGTTGCAAACACTCACAAAAGATTCAACCAATTTCCGTCCCTCCATTTTGTCTTTGCCAAGCTTTTTGCAAGAAGTGATGAGTTGTCATCTACCAGTGCAAAGTTTGGTTTCGAGCAGCAATTCCATCTGGAAAAAAAATTTTACTTTATGGTTTTTCCGTAAAAAAACATCTTATCAACGTGATGGCATTTTCGGAGGTATCAATAAATCATATTCAATCACAGAATTCTGTGAAATCCAAATTTTTCCCACTGATTAAATAATTATTTCCACCGACCTCGAGATTGGCAAGGTATACCCATATTTGATAGTTGGAGTACTTGAGAATACTGAAGAAATATCAATTTGAAGAATATAATATTAAAGCTTAATCTACGATGCATCTGACAACAGTGAATAATGACTCATTATTCACTGGGACTTTCGCTCAACCCTATATATTATTTGAATATTTACAGCCGACGAGATGAATTTTCTGTCTCAATTGTTGAAAATAACAAAATAAAATTCACGCGTTTCAGAGTAATGCAGGTATAATATAAACAATGAAATCAGAGAATAATATTAATTGATTAAAATCCACCAATATTAAACTCATACTTCGGAACTAATCCCGTCAACACACAAAGAACATGCATGGTGGTAAATCAAACGGAGCATCCATAGATAGCTATTTCGCCCTATTTGGGGCTCATCACTATGGAGGAGCTCCGTATGAAAGGCATTCTAGGCTCTAGGCTCCCTTATTTGAAGAAATGTTGCCTATATCTGCGTATAAACAGAAACAAAACGCCACCTCCTGGGATCCTTACGAACACCTACCTCCGATGCATGAACCTCGAACGAAGTAGCGAGATGTTTATCCGTTTTTCATACAAACTGGTGGTTTAGAAGGCAGTGGTTGGTCCAACTATAATCCAATTCAAGCGGATGACCTGGTCATCATTGGTCAAGACCAACAATGACCAACTGCATTTAAGCGCTTTTGGTCATTGCTGGTCTTTATCATATGACGTCATGAATTGCCCTTCAACGTCATCGATTAAGACCGCAGATGACCTAAGGTGAACATACTCGAGAGCCGAGTCAAGCTTCTGCTCATTGAAGAAATAAGGTTAAATTCTATGTTTATATCTTATGATAACACATGTTTATGATAATAGCTATCGTTAATTGATTGTTAAAATGGTTTTCTGCCTGGCTAAAATTTCCAAAACAAACAATATTCAGTCCCATACAATAATTGCTCTAATTCAGAAAATCGTTGATTATGTGTTTGTTTTCATTCTCCCTGACCTACATTAACGAAAATGGTGGAGATGACCAGAACTGCATTTGAGCAGAAGCTGGTCATTCGCGGTCATTCCTCAAGGGCCAAGACCAAAGGCAGGACCAACAATGACCACGGTCATTACTGGTCATTCGCTTGAATTAGATTTATGTGGACTAAACCTTCAATCGATGAAGTGGAATCGCTCGGTTAATCGTCATAAACCAGACATGTTGATAATAGTACCAAATAAAAATTCACGCGTTTGAGAGTAACACAGGTATAATATAAACAATGAAAGCAGAGAATAATATTAATTGATTAAAATCAACCAAAATTAAACTCATACTTCGGAACAATCCCGTCAACGCACAAAGAAGAATGCCCTTCAGACGGAGCCCCAAATAGGGCGAAATAGCTATCTATGGATGCTCCGTTTGATATAACCACCATGCATGTTCTTTGTGCGTTGACGGGATTAGTTCCAAGGTATGAGTTTAATGTTGGTTGATTTTAATCAATTAATATTATTATCTGCTCTCATTGTTTGCTAAAAATAACTTCCTTCATGCTACTTACATCAAACGTATATTGAAGTTTTCTGTTGTTCCATGAAGATTTGGAGAAACATTTCTGAGAAAACCATTAAATGATAGTCTACATCTCTTGAAGGGCTCTAGGATTTCCACATTCAAACCTTGGCATTTCCATTGATATTTTGGAACATGTTTTCTGGAAATCCCGTTCTTGTCAGGCAAAATGTAAACGTTTGTGCCAAGTCTAAGGCACAGCGTGGCTTCTACTATATGATCGGCCCTCAGAGTTAATTTAACACTTAATTGATGGCCCTCTTGGTCTACGGCACTGAAAGAAATGGACTCGGCCTTCTAAAATTCCAGATTTAAATAAAAAATTTCAATAATTATATATTATTTTTACTTACAGTTTTGCTTGTAATAATAGATTTTGGGTTCTCATATTTTTCCATTTCGTCTTTGGTTTTAGGAACTTTGACTTTTTTCTGTGCTTTTTGGATGGACCATTTTCCAATAAGGCGTTTGATGAGATAAAGGATTCCTACGAATTCAACAAGAATATACAAGAATATCTCATAATATTCATTCTACCTCTGATGGTAGATACCAGGTTTTGATGAATAACTTCCAAAATAAACTAAATACATAAGTGAGCGTCATTTCGAAATAGAATTGAGGAATCAGGCCAGAAATCATTTCAGAGATTTCCCACCCTTCATACTTTGGATTGTTACACTTTTGATTTATTCACTATCTTGGCTTTTGCTGAAGAAAGGTAAAACTTAAGGAAGATTCAACATTGGATTTATACAATTACAATTAAATAATAATAACAGGTTATCCATAATTATATTCATCGACTTGATAATTTTTGCGAGTTTACATTCATTCATGACTTTTCTATCATAGACAACATAGGGGTTTCCATCTCAGAATAGCCATATTTTTTATCCCATAGTAATTGGATAAACCTTCCGAAATACGTCGAATGATTTTGTTTAGGGGTCATCTTTTGACGTATATTTGAACGAGCAACCACCTAAAAGGGGGTTTTTACTGTACCACCTGTATATGCTGAAATCATAATTTCTTTTATGCGTCGATTAAATATCGCGAAGCATATGTCACTTGAAAAGGTATGTATCGTCCTATACTGTGCATTTTCTCACCGAAAACTACAAATTAGGAATCTGGGGAGACCAGTGAATTCACTTAAAAAAGTAGGTGGTACTCTCTTTTCAGTGACTCGATCTTTTTCATTAATCGTTTTTTTTTTATCAAAGTTAAATTCAACTTCATATTTTCACTTTCGAATTTCATTCAGTTTTTCCGAATTTTCACACATTACATTTCACCGAAGTAACAGGGGTGTTTCAACCCCGCAATATTGAATACTCTAGTAATAGAACGAACATATTACGACCGCAAAATGTTGAAAACTTCGAGAAAAATACTCAGTAGTTGTGGATAAAGTACAGTATTCTTCTCGCGTATAATGACTATTATTATAGGCTCGTTGTATAATATTCTACCTACTATTTTGGCCAAAACGGTTCATCAAAATTACGTTTTTCATACACCGTTGTAAAATGGGCTTAAAGACCTTTCGAATGAAGTATCCTTCAATCCCTCTCGGCTATTTAATTTTTAGGGGTTGAAGTGCCCCCTCTTAGGGGGTTGATCGTTCAAGCGTCAAATAAACGTCAAAAGATGTCCTCTAAACAAAATCATTCGACGTGTTTCGCGAAAATTTTCCTATCACTATAGGATACGAAACATACTGTCTGAGATGGAACATCCTGTGTAATGTAATCTTATATGGTCTAAGGTACATTTTCATTTTCTCGTGCTTTTTCCTATTGAAAAAGGTTGAGCTGATTGATGAGGAATGAGGTTTAGTTCGTTAATGGGCCAAATCGGTTCAGTTCTTTCGCAGTTATTGACGTTTGAAATTTTTCACTTCAATTTCGTCGAAATAGTTTTTTAATATTTATGAAATAACGAATCAGATCAATATCAAACATGGTACTCAGAACTAAAACAATGACGCGCTTATTCACGCTAAATTTCGTCAGGATTATATCATAAGAGAATTCTGACCAGTACTGCTGGTGAAGACATAAATGCTGATAACATTCAAACGAAAAAGGCTGAAAACTTTGAATTTTCAGGATAGATATGGATATTGAAAATCTTATTCGACTAAGAGCGGGTGAAATCAAAAGGTTAGTTTCGAAGTCATTGTCACTGAAATATTTCCCCTTATCGCAATATTTTTCAGAATTGCTCATTCAGTCGATTTGAAATTCAGAATTCGAACATATAATTTAAAAGCTGAAAAATAACAATAGAAGCATTGTTGTCCTTAAACAATGATAGAAGCTACTGCAAAAGCGGCACATTAACAAAAATTGTACAACTCTATTTTAAAAAAAGTGCACTTTCTTCACAAAAAAACGAAAAGACAAAACTGCGAATTGTGAGTGCTAATACACTCAAAACAGCGATATGGGTTTTCGAAGATGGATTTTGACTCTTATATCTACAGGACCTGTTAAACGCCCGCCATGTTTTGTCAAGAGCTTTCGGCGGTGTTTTTGATTTGAAGATAGTTGGTATACAGGGTTGGGATAAAGTTCGGCACCAAATTAATATCTTTAAAACGAAACGGACGATATTTTTGAAATTTGGCATCTGAGTGTAATGGACCACAATGTATTTGATGAGTATATTCTCATTAATGAGATACTTCCGGTTTAACCGGAAATGACCAATTTTTTTTATATAAATGGGACACCCTGTATATTTCTGCAGATTCTGAAAGTGCACTTTGTTTCGGATCTGTCCATACTAGGTTCCATGTAAAAATTATCTGTAAAAAGAAGAATTGTGACAACGGATTCTTGATGAATGTGCCTTAATACATGGAGAAGTCTTGAGAAAAGTTACTCAAGAATTTGTTAATAGACTGGCATATTGTCAGGAGGTGAATGGCAAGCACTTCGAACATTTAAAATGATTTTTTTTAAATTATTTCTAATAATTTTTTTCTACTAATAAAAGCTGTATTTCTTCTTTTTAAAGATTTTCATAAAAAATACGTCATGAAAAGCAGAAAGAGTTATCTACTACAAAGTATTTCGTTTTATTTCTGACTATTGATACAAATAACAACGATTTATTTATTTGAATGGATTTTTCCTCAAATTTACAAAAATACTGAATTTCTTCTTTTAACAGAGAATTTTTACATGGAACCTGGTATGGACAGATCCGAAACAAAGTACTCTTTCAGAATCTGCAGAAATATACAGGGTATTCCATTTAAATAAAAAAAAAATTGGTCATTTCCGGTTAAACCGGAAGTATCTCATTAATGCAAATATGCTCATCAGATGCATTGTGGTTCATTACAATCAGCTGCCAAATTTCAAAAATATCGCCCGTTTCGTTTTAAAGATATTAATTTGGTGCCGAACTTTATCCCAACCCCGTATACTTACTATGAAAGAAGAATCTTTCTTATTACGATGATATTAATATAGCAACTATCTTCGTCCTGATTTTTTAATTTTTTTTCAATTATTTTGTTTGATAAGTCAACAATAATTCTTCAATATTTTTATTTTTACCTTCTCTAAAATGAAAATTCCCATCTTTACTGAAAAATACCAAAATAACAATAGGAGCCACGACAAAAGCAACCTAGTAACAAAAATCGTACCTACTCCATCTTTTGAAATAAAATCGACAAGACAAAACTGCGAAATAATGAATTTTCGATCGTTTCGACACTCGAAACAGCGATAAGGATTTTCGACTCCTCAGAAAAAATATTGAGATAGGTTATTAGACAGGACCTGCAAAACGTCCGCCATGTATCGTCAAGAGCTTGCGGTGGTGTTTTTGATTTGAAGATAATATATCTACTTAGTATGAAATTATTGAATAAAGAATGATATATATATAGATAGTAATGAAGAAATGTTTTTTCCAATTCATTTCAGTGGTCGAGTGGTCACACTGGCCAAGGAGCAAGTATCAAGTATTTTGTATCTGAATATTGAAGGTATTTTATTCGAATAGTTTTAAATTTCAATTCTGTAAAAACGGCGAGACAGGGTTTATTTTTACTGAGGTTCTTCCCTGAGCTCCTCTTCGTTATTTGTTGTATGACCAAAAATTGTTCAGTTCAGCCCCCCCCCCCAAAACAAAATCCTGGCTGCGCCACTGCCCCGTTTTGCACTAAACTCAGCTAGGGATTTTTGTTTGTTTTATGCATTGTATGTTAGTTCTCAATTCAAAAGAATATACAGTGGAATTTCCCTATGACGAAAGCGCTAAATCCGCAAAAAAAATGTGTTATAAAGAAATTTCGTTAAACAGAAAATTTGTTTCTATAGTCGGCAATCTCGCGGTCGACTTCACAGATAAATTTAAGTTTATCATTCGAACTTAAGCACTTCCTTTTAGACATTTTCGCACAACTTTCCACACTAGCGTAATGGTTAGAATAAAACCAAACACCCAGGGGTGTATTCAAAACTGTTTCAGAAGGATATTTCTGCCCGCCTTAATGATTCAGTTGAAGGTCGAGATTTATTACGTACGTCCGAAAAAAGTTTGGAAAAACGCCACCCTTATACCTTCTTACCAATGCCCATTCAAAGAGTGATGTTCTTTGAATACTTCGTTTTAGAGGGTGGATTCAAGGTCCAACTTCTTGTACGAAATTCGTTATACAGACGTTCGTTATAGGGAAGTTCCACTGTATATATACTCATCAATAATTCTTCGCGATTTTTATTCTTGCCTTCTTTAGAGTGAAAATTCTTATTTTTACTGAACAATCCCAAAATAACAATAGGAGCAACAGCAAAAGCAGCGTAGTAATAAAAATCGTACAACTTAATTTTTTTTTCAAATAAATATGCACTTTTTTCACTAGAAAACCGAAAAGACCAAACTACCTAATAATAAATTTTCGACACTCAAAACAGCGATATGGGTTTTCCAAGATGGATTTCGACTCTTCAGAAGAAATATTGAGAAAGGTTATTGTCATGATTTGAGGATAACACTCGTATATCGACTTAGTATGAAAGAAGAATATTTCTTTATTCAATGATATTATACAGTAGGACTGTCGTGTAGGTAGTTCTACAAGGAAATTTCAATGTCAAGAAATGTCAACTACTATCTTCGTCCTGATTTATCCGATTTTTTAACCCTTTTGGTTGATTACTCAACAACTTAACTTAAAGATTGATATTCTTACCTTCTTTAGAGTGAAAATTCTTATCTTGACTGAACAATCCCAAGATAACGATAGGAGCAACAGCCAAAGCAGCGTAGTAACAAAAATCGTACAACTCCATTTTTTCAAAATAAAATGCACTTTCTTCACAAAAAACAAAGACAAAACTGCGAAAACCAGTGAAGTACCTAAATTGATTTTCGACACTAAAAACCGTGATACGAGTTTTCGATGATGAATTTCGACTATCAAAACTTCGATATCGTCTTTGAAGATGGATTTTTAATTAGCGTATCAGAGATTAGGCGATAAACAACAATGAGGTGGATATGAATGCATCTTTTTATCTGTTTTGAATGGAGAGGCGAGTCAGAGAGACATCACAGGTCCTTGACTGTGAATTTGTTCGTTATGTAAGTACGTAAAATCGCGTAAACATTTCGTAGTGAAAGTGGGACTTTGAACTTAGCTGGGTTGCAATGAAGGACCGGTCGACCCAATTCCGAATGTCTTCTGGTGATTTAAAAATCGCGAATGGTCAGTTCGAGTTTGATGACCAGAATGGAAAATTGATATACTAACTGACAAAGAAACTGCAACACCCAGACAAGACCCAGAAGGAGCTGATAAAATTTAATTTTTTTGATAAAACATGGATAGTGTAGCAAAGAGTAAATAATTAAAATTTGGAGAAAAAAAATTGAGAAAAGCCCTGAGCAGGAATTTTTGAGCGATACATTGGTGGAGCAATAATGCTTTCACCTTTTGTAGAGGACTTGAGATTCATGCTAAGTATATGAATGCAAAATCTCACTATGATCGGAATTATATTCTAAAAATTATTCAAAAAATGAAATATGTAAATATCAATAATAAAAAAATTATATTCTATGGCTCTGATCATGCGATCCTCTTGAAATTCTGCATAAACATTCAGAGTATCATTCTTAATTAACAATATTATATTATGCAACGAGCGTATAATGATATAATGATATTATTCACGAGTTGAAGTTCAGGCTACGAACCGTAGGCGAGTGGCCCAATTCACCCAGTGAATAACAGCCATATACTCTACAGTAGCATACTATACTTTGTCCACGACAACTGAATATAATTCTTGAGGATTTGAACATTTAGCAAAAGTGAAAATTGCTTCAATTGATGTGATAATAGTAGATTTGGCCCTCGATTGGCAAGGTATACCCATATTTGTTAGTTGGAGTACAGGGTATCCCATTTTGGGCACTTTTACGGGATATCTCCGTTATTTTTAACGTTAGCGGGATGCGGTTTTCGCGACAGTGTGCTACTTTTTTGTGAAACTAAAGATGGCGCAATCAGTTTTTGCATAGCTCTCTTAGTTTTTGCTATACAGGGCGGAAATGAAAAGTATCACTTTTTAATCACCTCCCGTATCTCAGTTGTGCTTAAACTTGGAGAAATGGTTGAAACGCATTCCTATAGATTTTTTTCCGTAGAATCCAGTGGCGTAGTCAGTTTTTCAATTAGACTTTCGGTTTTTGAGTTATTAGGCAAACATATGTTTTTTAAATTGGACACCCTGTATATTATTTTATTCTTATTAAGCACAATCTCAGCTTTTCAAAAACATATTATTTTATGCATTTATTTTCAAAACCAAGCTCAGAATTCAAGATTTTGTAATTCAATTGTGAATAACTAAGTAGTAGGCTCTATGACTGTTTATTAAAAACAAAAAAAATGTCAAAGCTTTGTCGGTTGGTTTAAAAGTTTACAGTTCTCTCAGTTTTTATTATTCATTATATCATATTAATGATTCAGTTTTAAGTTTTTCCCATTACGGCTGCTTACGAAAATTACGACAAATATGACATGCTTGTTTGTGATCTAGATATTATGTTAACATTATTTTCGATTTCTGACGAAATCTTGACATTTATTTTCTGTTTTTAATAAACAGTCATAGCCTACTACTTGGTTATTGACAATTTAATTACAAAATCTTGAATTCTGAGCTTGGTTTTGAAAATAAATGCATAAAATAATATGTTTTTGAAAAGCTGAGATTGTGCTTAATAAGAATAAAAAATAATATACAGGGTGTCCAATTTAAAAAACATATGTTTGCCTAATAACTCAAAAACCGAAAGTCTAATTGAAAAACTGACTACGCCACTGGATTCTACGGAAAAAAATCTATAGGAATGCGTTTCAACCATTTCTCCAAGTTTAAGCACAACTGAGATACGGGAGGTGATTAAAAAGTGATACTTTTCATTTCCGCCCTGTATGGCAAAAACTAAGAGAGCTATGCAAAAACTGATTGCGCCATCTTTAGTTTCACAAAAAAGTAGCACACTGTCGCGAAAACCGCATCCCGCTAACGTTAAAAATAACGGAGATATCCCGTAAAAGTGCCCAAAATGGGATACCCTGTACTTTAGAATGTTGAAGAAATATGAATTTGAAGAATATAATATTAAATCTGTATCTATAAGGCATCTAACAGCAGTGAATAATAACTCATTATTCACTTGTGATAAATGGGTATAATTATGGCCGAGCAAACATACGTATAATGGTTGGATTATACATGAGTCGTGGATGAAATAAATTTCACTCGAATCAATCATGGAAATATAAAGATTCTTCTTTTCAATGTTTTAATTGAATTTTTTATGGTTCTGTAAACACTATGGCAACGAATTTTTTATGAGGTTTATTTTAAACATCTGGAATGTGGCCGCAAAATTCATTTCGATTGGTTTTGTTTTGTCTGAGATATTTAATAACAAAATTTTGGATAAGACTGATTATCGAACTTAACCGCGGCATTTGATGGTAACCGAATTCACCCTGAAAATTTCACATTTCTGGGACAATTCCTTCGACATTTATTGTTTTTACGGACGGCCCCTCGGACAGAATTGAATTTGACCACCGATTTTGTCATCAGGGAGTCTAATTCAATCGTTTGAGAGCATTTTCGGCTCTAAGTTCGAAAATTACAGACATTTAGGAAAAACGATATTGCACTCGTTTAATTAGAACGACCACTCAAAAATCGTGAAGGTTTATTTTTGTTACTGGAATATTGCAGTCGTTTTCTGAAAATTTTATAAATTTAACAACAAACCAGCTGTCCGAGAAGATCCAAAGTCGATGTTTAGTTGTTGTTAAAATACATAGAGCACGTGTACGTAGATTTTATCGCCTGTAACTTTCTGTCATTCCGATTGCAGCGTTATCGACCCTATCTTGTGTTACTTTTGACGGTTGAGCATCGACGGCAACTATTACAGTGCTGCATGATGGTAAGGGGTGCTACTGCACATGCAAGTAGGTCACCTTTAGTCTTTCAAAAAAATTTCAAAAAATAGTGGAGCCATATGTTCTCCCTCTACTTTAATCGGCTCGAGAATCCAATATTTCAGCAAGATAATGCTCGACCTCATGTTGCCAGAGTTAGTTTAAACTTTTTTGAAGCGGCCCTTGTGATCTTTTGCCAGGACCCTTGATCTTTGGGAAGTAGAGAATATTTGGGACATCATGGGCTGAAGGCTTGGAAATTCCCAATCCCTACGGACTTTGACTTATTGCATCAATGCCAATACGTGTTAGGGAGTGTATAGATAATCGCGGTGTACAAACACATTATTAACAATTTATCGAAAGAATTGTTAACCCCTCATTTTTCTCTTCAAATTTCAATCATTTACTACTTGCTATACTATCACTATCTATCTTTTACCAAAAAAATAGATTTGAACAGCTCTTCCTGTTCTTCTGGGTGTTGCAGTTTCTCTGTCAGTTAGTATAAATTGAGTCTATTTTTGGTCGAATACGATTTACTGGTCAGTCAACCCAGGACTGGAAGTGGATGGTATCAGTTCTTTGCATAAATTGACGGTGTTTGGTAATGATGTTTTGATTTGAGGTGGTCGACCGGGAATTTCCAAATTTTTTTTGATGATAATCAATGTTGTAATTTTTCTTAATCGTGTTATGAATTCTTCGAATATTCGACGTCTTATTAGGAAACCTTTGAAGATTTAAAAGTATACGAGGATGAATTGATATCTTGTTAGCCTAGAACAATAACTTATTAGAAGTGTCAGTGTGAAGTTTGACGTCAAAAAAGTGAAACAGAGTTTCGCAATAAAGTGAAAAAAAGATGTCCAGCGAAATTGTTAAAATTGACAAATTAGAGCATCGAGCACCTGTATTTAAAAGGGTTAAGAGGTTAGCAGATTTACGAAGATATGCTTAATACCCTTGGTGATCAATGTCCTTCGTATGCGAGCGTGTGAACAATTACATGCAAGCTTCAAAAGAGGTAAATGACCGATCGGGTAGGTCAGTCCCCGAAAATATCAATGCAGCCTCAATATTTCATACGAACGCGTTCATCATATAATTCAAAATTCAAATTAATTTGGACATGAGAAAAATTTTTGCAAAATGGATCCCCAAATATATTTGAATGTTGACCAAAAGCGTGCAAGGGTAGAAGCATCGCGTTCGATCTGTGCTCGATTTGAAAACGATGTAGACTTCTTCAACCGAATTGTTACTATGAATGAGACTTGGGTACATTTCTACGATCCAGATATAAAGTAACAATCGATGGAATAGCAACACTCTGGTTCTCCAAGACCTAAGAAATTTCGAGTTCAAAATCTGCTAGAAAAGTTCTTGCTTCAGTTTTTTGGGATTGCCATGAAATATATATATATTCTTTTGAAATCAAGAGCTAACATAATACAATACATAAAACAAAAATAAAAAATCCCTAACTGAGGTTGGTGCAAAACGGGGTACCATACTATTTTTTCGTATGATACCAGAGCTCAGGGAAAAACCCCAGTAGAAAAAACCCTGTCTCGCCGTTTCAACAAAAATGACACTTAAAAACTATTAGAATATTGAAGGATTCCTTCTTCATTCAGACCGAACGATAACCCTCTCCAGGATGCCTTCGGAATTCTGAAACGAGAAAATCAAAGCAGTAAAAAGGAACAGAAAAATAAAATGATTGAAACTCTATTAAATCGATTTAAAACTAATAACCCAATTCAAAAACGAATCGGTGATTTCATGTATAGCTCTCAAGCCATCCTGAAATTTATATATGGAACAGTTATTTATCATCCATCTGAAAAGCATACTATTGCAACGTCCATGACCTGTTCTTATACGATTGAGAACAGTCCATATTTTCCTTGGAAGATCAAATCCAGGAACTTTATTCGAGGGATCAGTTATTAAATCTTTGTTCTGTATATTACATAAATTCCACTCGGATTGCCAAATTGCTTTATCACTTTCATTTGAGTTCAGAAAATAATTTGACCAAAAAGGTTTACGCGATTTAATCGAGGAATCTTATTGTCTGGAATATATGAGAGTATTTGATGTGAATTGTCGAAGAATTAAATTTGTTCCAAATTTTCGAAGTAATGACCTGCCTGCGGATATGTGGAGGAGAAATGTTTGAAAGAACTGGTAACCATGGAGTTGGTGTTGATTTTATTGTTCCAGTTACTATTCTCATGGAAAAATTTAATTGTGCATCGATCTTATGTACATGTGCACTGTTGAGCCAAACGGGGCAACAATATTCAGCAGTAGAGTACACTAAGGCTAGAGCTGCAGTACGAAGAGTTGTTGCGTCCGTGAAGTACCAGCAAGTTTTTGAATTATATTATTTCTTGTTTTTAGCTTCATACGTAAATCATCCAAATGGGCTTTAAAATTAAGAGAAGAATCTAGTTTTACGCCTAGATATTTAGGATTGAAATTATGTTTGAGAAAAGAATTACCAAAAAGTACGTTCAATTTTCTATATTTCTGATGATTATCCAAATGGAAACACGAGACTTCGGTTGTGTTAGCATTTGGACATAAACGCCAGTCGAAGAAATAATTTTTTAGGATTTCTAAATCTGCAGAAAGATTTTTCTCTATGGTTTTGAAATCCGAATGATGGAAAGCCAAAGCAATATCATCGGCGTATATGAATTTTTCAGATGAAGTTGACGGGATATCACACAAATATAAATTAAAAAGAAGAGATGATAAGATTGACCCCTGTGGGAGACCATTATTTAATGTTTTGAAATTACTACTATTCTTGTCGATAAAAACACGGAACCTTCTGTCTGACAGCATATTTTCTATCAATTTGACCATTTTTCCACATTTCAGATGACTGTAAAGTTTAAAAATCAAACCATCTTTCCAAACAGTATCATATGCTGCAGATAAATCCACAAAAGCTGTACCTGTTTTCAATTTATTATTAAAACCCAATTCAATAAAGGTGGTAAGACTAAGAACCTGATCGCAGCAATTTCTATTTTTTCTGAAACCCCCTTGGCAATTTTGTAGAGAATTATCTAACTTCGTTTCAATTCTTAAAAGGATAAGTCGTTCTAAAATTTTGAAGGGAACACTCAATAAACTAATTGGTCGTTAGCTACTAGAATCGGAGGGATTCTTTCCTTTTTTTTTAAATTGCTATGACTTTCGATTTACGAAATTCGGTCGGAAAATTACCATGAAATAATCATGATTGATTTTTTGGATAAGGGCAAAACAATAACTTGAGATTACTATTCGATATTACCATAGACATAGAAAAGAATGGACAGGACGTGTGAGAGAGAACATTGACTTCAGAATAAGATAGAGTAATATTAGTGCAAAGCACAGAACATATAATAAAAACATTGAATCGCATCAGATATTTTTATGTTCTGTCAGTTTTTCAACATTATGACAGAGAGATACTGTGAAGGATGGAGTAATATTAGTTTATTTTAGTCTATGCACCACACTAATATTACTCCATCCTTCACAGTATCTCTCTCTCTTATGTTGGAATCACGAAACGTAGAGTAAAAGTCACGTGACGCCCTGTCCATTCTTTTCTATGTCTATGGATATTACTGACCACTCTCGTGATTTAGGATTAGAATTACTAAAACAGCCCCCTCATTCACCAGATTTTGGCCCCGTCCAATTTCTTTCCTCAACTGAAAAAAACGAGAACAATCCATGTACGGGGTGGCCAGAATCCAGAATTGGAGATCTCTGAACTACAACTACAACTTATCCCTATGAATGGCACCTTGCGGTAATTTTTTTTCGAGAAACTCATTATACCGTTATTCGTATTGCTCTATCATTTTTAGTTTTCGAGTTATAAGCCAAAATTGACATTTTGGCAAATTCAACTTAGGGCCACCTTACACGGTCAATAATATTGAAGCAATAACGAATATTGATCAATATACTGAACGTATAAGGAGTGCATTGAAACAATAAATAGAATAAAATGTATTGCCGTCAATAATATTGCTTCAATAATATTGACCGTGTAAGCCAGGTTTTAGAGTCGAATTTTGGCGATGTAAAACTACAGCTTACCACAGCTTACCATAGTTACATAGTTGACAGTTAATACACGTATTTTCTGCCAAATCATGTAACCATAGTTAGATAGTTACATGTAACCACAGCTCGCCAAAATTCGTCTTTTGTCATTACATATCACTCTTTCTGTTGTGATATAATAAACTTGAAACAAAAACATTAGGCACTTTCCTTATTAGGAATCCATTTACTTCATCTACAGGGTCCGGTACTATAAGTGTAACCCAGTTTCAAGCCATCGACGAACCTGCAACAGTGACAGTTCTAAGTATTATTTACAAGCGTACAAAAGCATTTTGCTAAAAGTTAACGCAAAAAAAGCAGTTATATAAGACTTGAGAGAGCGAAGAATTTGCTCTGTTTGACCGAAAGCGGTAATCGTGTTTTCTGACGAAAAAATTTTTCCACTTGATCGAGAACTCCCAGAACGATAGAGTTCACCTGATTAACCTTTTATATGATAATCTGAATTATTGGTTGGTTACCAGGACCCAGCACCTGCCACAAATAATGGTTTGGACCTTAGTCTAAGCTGTAGCCGTGGATGGGCGCTCCCCAATCGCCTGGCGTTAATGCGACATATTTCAGGAAAGTGTTCTTGAGGCTGCTCTGAAGCCGTGGGAAGACAAACATTTCGGTCGCAGACCATAGACGCTCCAAGATGACTCTGCACCTGCTCACAAAGCGTGAGTGCACCAAGAATCGTTGAAGAACAACGTTCGACCACACTGTGGTTCTCGAATTGACCAGACGTAAATCCAATGGATTATTCTCTCTGAGCCATTTTGGAAAGCAAACTTCTAACTAGAAAATATTCCAGCCTCGAGACGCTAAAGAAGGCAATTGTCCGTGAGTGGGCTAAAATACCGGCAAGTTACGTTCGGGCAACTTGCGATTAATTTTTTGACCGTCTCAAGGCAATATAGTCCAAGTGAAAGGTGGTCATATCGAACCGAAGTGAATTATTGGACCTGAAATTTTGATGATTTTAACATGATCTGGCATAAAAATAGATGAAAAACATTTTTCTTATCGAAACTATGGCCTTTTGAATTGGTTTCTAGAAAACTATTTTTAGGTTTTCACTTCCAGTGTCTGAAACAGAAACAATTAAAAAATTTTTAATTAAGATGAAATGCTCCTGCGTAAATCCTTGCACCAATTTTTCAGGAGCAAATTGGTTTTGAAAAAATTGGGAGAGAAAGCCTAAAAAAAGGTTTCTATAAATGCAGAATCCTCCCAGATTATAATATTTCAATCAATTTTTTAATTGGTTACACTTCGATTGCCGGACCCTATAAAAATATGACTCGATTACGAATGTCTTCTGGTGATTTAAATCGCAAATAGCTAGCGTGATCAGTACGAGTTTGATGACCAGAATGGGAAATTAGTGAAATTACAAAATTGTGTCTATTTTTGGTAGAATACGATTTTCTGGTCAGTCAACTCGGGGTTTGGTGTGGATGGTATCGGTTCTCTGCATAAATTGACGGTGTTTGGTAATGATGTTGGGGGGATTCACTGAGTTTTTTTATGAGAATCAATGTTGTAATTTTTCCTAATGGTGTTATGAATTCTTCGATTAGTCGACGTCTCATTGCGAAGCTTTTCTAAGATTGAGGTATAGATTGGAAACAATTTTGTAATTTTTGGGGATTGTATATTTATCTTATTTTCTATTGAACTTTTAATGACTCCGACAACAACCCATCATATACGTGATTAGGTACTTAATTTTTACCTGATAGGTAAGTGGTCAAGTTCGTCCGTATAAAAACGAAAACTTTTGAAGGAGACTTGAAATTGTCAGCACAATAACTTCTGAACGGAAGAAGCTAAAGACTTCGAACTTGAAATCTGTGTAGTTGCAGGGTCCAAATTGCTCGGTTAAGTTTATTTATGTGATGAATCGATGGAATAGTTCTCGAGTTATGATTATTCGATTTCATTCGAATATTTTGAAAACCAGGAATCCGATCGCCACGTATATTGTACAGGGTGTTTCATAGAGGTAACCTGCACTAGAGCTACCCTAGGCGAGTCTAAAAAACCCATGTATGACAGGTCTAATCAATTTCATAACCGAGATACAGGGTGGTTCATGTAGGTATTCATCAAAAATTTTGAATTACAATAACCTTTGAACCAAGCAATATAGTCTGTTCATATTTGGAACTCGTGATTTCATTCCACAAGTCGATCAATTTAAATTTAAATTCCCCAAAAAAGCTGAGATTCAACACCCTGTATATTAAAATTTTGAAATTTGATTGAGATTTGAAAATAGCAGAAAATTATCAATGGATTTCAGTAGATCTTATTGTAACGAGCGTCAGTTTGCTCAAAAAATGCTTCAGGGAAATATTGATGTGTACCTACAGGGTGTTTCCGAATGAAGTGTCGCAAATTCGAGATCTTCATCCTTAGATGATATTATGACATGAAGTTCCTATGAGCTATGGGTCTCTGACGCATTGTTAGATTTGAAAATTTAGATCATGATCCAAAATACGTAACTTTTTCACTTGTGAACTTTACGATGCTGGTTAATTTTGTATAAAAGTACATTTCATGGCGATTTATTTACAAAAAAAATATATCAGAAAACTCTTGTACTTTTTTTTAATATCTTTTTTAATATGGTCAAGTTGAAAATTCTCAAAAGTTCATAAAAAAATTCATAACTCGGAAACAGTGAAAAATCGCATAACATACATGGGGGTGATTCGAATACCCCATGAGATGAGGGACCTGTTTTTTTCTTTTGGACGTCAATCGTCCGGCCACCCTGTATATCTGTCGTGCCATAAATAGATTCCTTTTTTGGTAGTACCTACCAACAAATTCGAAATTGTCTAACCCCAGTCTCATGAAACTCTTTACTGTGTCTTCCTCTTCTTCGCATGTTGTCTTCTTGATTACGTGGATCTCCACTGCTATAAACCCAGTGATGTGAAGGAAGGGTATCATGTAGGTTAGGTTAGGTTATGTTAGGTTTCAAGGATAATCTGAAACAATATATCGAAGTACATTCTTGTTTTATTCTAAAAAAATTATCACATTCACATAAGTACAATTACAAACAAGAAGAAACATAATATTTTACAACAAACATTTTTTTAGAGGCAAGACAGTGAAGGACTTAAAATTTTCGAAACAGGAACAAAATTATACAAATCCAAAACAGAATGAACCTTATAAACTAGTCTGTGCAAAAGTCACCACCCTTCCTTTATTCTTCTCAGACTCCTCATCACTAGTCTGCATATCCTCCAAAGTCCTCACTATCGAACTACTAAAACTAAACCTGTCCGAACAATCTGTAGAAGCAGTTTCTTCTACCGAAGAATCAACTGGCTGGAACCTCCTGCCCTCCAGCAACTTTATACATCTGTCGTGCCATAAATAGACTCCTGTTTTAGTCGTACCAACAAATTGGAATTTGTCCAACCCCAGTCTCGTGAAACTCTTCACTGTGTCTTCCTCTTCATCGCATGTTGTGTTCTTGATCTCATGGATCTCAACCGCTGTGAACCCAATTATGTAAAGGAAGGGTTTGATGTAGGTTATGGCTAGGGGTAGATGGGTGGTTGTCCATTCCCTCCTTCGAGATGGGCTTCCGTACTCATCTACAAATATGAAGAATTCGTTGAACGCCACAAGGTACTCCTTGGGGTTCTCGGACACTTCCACTATGGATATCGGGTAAGATTCTAGTTCGTAACATTTAAGAACCTGTTTCATCTTCGGGTTGGCTGTGTCCAGGAATTCTTCTGCGTTGAAGGTGTTGATGTCTATCTCGAAGAATTTGTCGGCACCCACTGCAAGGGATTAGTCATATTAGGTTATTTATTTTGATGAAAACGAGAATTAAAAATTTCAAGATATAATTCACAAGCTTTTCGAGAGGCAAACCACATTGTTATTCATCAAAAGTTTTCCTATTTGGGGTTAGATTAGATTGTGACCGATTATCCCCATAACTTTTGGTAGAAGCTTTATTAGGATATCCTGGTCTTGGGAAATGTGAAACACTTTTATTTTAATCCAAGCTTTCGGTAAATTTTATTACCTTTTTCAAGGATCTATAAAAATAATGTACATCATTATTATAACGGGTTATCCATTTCGCGGTTTCAAAAGTATAGGGCTGGAATTCGATATCTGTCAAACGAAGTTTTTTAAAAAAAATTTTTTTGTTCAGTTGAAAGTCTGACATTTATGAAAATGGATCGCTTGACTATCGCACAACGCATGAAAATTGTAAAAACCTAATACAAAAATGGCGATTCTGCCACAGCCACATATCATGCTTGAAGAGCAGATTTTGGTTTACATAATCGTCCAACTACGCAAGCAATTGGTAAAATTGTGAAGAAATTTGAAGAGACTGGATTAGTTACAGATATTGTAAGCCCTGTGCATCATCGTTCTGCTCGTACCACTGAAAATATCGCTACTGTAAGTGAAAGTGTTGCCGAAGACCCGAATCTGTCGATTCCTCGTCATTCTCAGGAATTAGGACTGTCTTACGGCACATTATGGCGTATTTAGCATTAAGATCTACACCTACACCCATATAAAATCCAGCTCACACAACAACTGAAGCCAGCCGACCATTCACATCAACATCGTGGATACGTCGAATGGGTGCTTGAACAACTGGCGGTGGACGGCGATATCAACTGGCCACCAAGATCATGCGATTTGACACTGCTTGACTTTTTTTTGCGGGGCTACGCGAAATACCGTGTTTATGCAGATAAACCTTTAAATCTTGAGTAGTTAAAAACCAATATTCGTCAAGTTATGGGTGAGATACTGCCCAATATGTGTCAAAAGGTGGTCGAAAATTACCTCAAAAGAATCGATGCTTGCAACAATTCGGGTGGTTGTCATTTATACTTCGTTCACGAAAGGTTGAGCACATAGTAGGCGTTCCTTTATTTATCTGAAGTTGGCAGTATTTGCTGTCATAACGTAAAATAAATTCAATGTTGCCGAATGTACCCGGCCTCTTCCAACGAGCTTGCGAGTTATCAGGCAACTCTATGCAATATTGACAACATTGCGTATCAATCTGACAAGAAAATAAACATCATAACCTAACATTTTGATATACACAGTGGAATATGTCAAATTATCATGGCCAACCGACGGCTCAACCTTTCGTGAACGGACTATAAATGATGTAGTGTTTCACACGAATGTCAACGTTCAAACTTTATAATAAAAAAGAAATATCATGATAAAAAATATTTTTTATGTGTTTTATTTACGTTTACTTTTGAAACCGCAAAATGGATAACCCTGTATATGGCTAAATTACAATTTACTTACAAATATTGTGATTAAACTCCTTAATACAGTTATAATGAAGTACATTATTTTTATAGATCCTTGAAAAAGGTAATAAAATTTACCGAAAGCTTGGATTAAAATAAAAGTGTTTCACATTTCCTAAGACCAGGATATCTTAATAAAGCTTCTACCAAATATTCATTCACGGTCAAGAAATACCTCACTTGTATATCTCCATAACTTCCTTTCTGCACTATCTACCACCAATGATAAAGGGTTTTCCAATGAGAGGTGTCATTTTGAATAGCCCGCTTTTTCGGTAGATGTCATGTTTGAAGCTGTCATTTTTTGACATTTGACAATTAAAAAGTAAAAATGGTAAAAATTTGGCAGAGACGGTTCGTAAAACTCCAACATTTTTGAGTTGTCGTGAAGCACCTTGTCGGACCGCAATAAAGAAATTGGTGGAAAATTTCGGGCTGTTGGGACCAGTTATTGATGTGAAAAATAAAACTAGTGCACGTCGCTCGAGAACAGTCGGGAATGCTGCTGCTGTAGCCGAAAGTGTTGAAGAAAACCCAGGTTTGTCCATTACTCGTCGTTCTTTGGAATTAGGCATTCCACAAACGTCATTACACCGTATTTTGCATAAAGATTTGGGTCTTAAGGCTTATAATCAACAACGTCGTGTCTTTGCTGATTGGGTCGTTAAAATGCATGAAAATAATCCGGAATTCCATCGAAAAATCATCTTGAGTGATGAGGCCCATTTCAGCATCGGTGGCTTCGTCAACAAGCAAAATTGTCGCATCTGGGGCTCGGAAAACCCAAGAGTTATTGTTGAAAAGCCTCTCTATCCTGAACGTGTGCGGTTTATGGACCGCGAAGTCATCGGACCTTACTTTTTCGAAAATGAGGCTGGAGCAACAGTTACGGTGAATGGATTGCGCTATCGAGAGATGATTAATGATTTTTATGGCCGAAACTGGATAGTATTGATCTGGAAAACGTTTATTTTCAACAAGACGGCGCTACATGCCACGCGAGCAACGAAAAATTTCCGGACCGGGTTATCAGTCCAAAAAATAATACCTCTTATTGGAAAAACCTTTATATTACCACAATAGAGCTACATTTTGCCCAGAAATGCAAGCCCCTTCGCAAAGTTGTGCATCTTCCTAGGAGTCTTCGCTCTTCTGTCAGCTAGCGTCAAGGTCGCGCCACCTAGTATAGTAAGTCTGATTCGGCCAATACATCGCATTTTCCGGATATGTGCTGAGTTGTATATTTCCACTTGCCTTGAGTATGTTATTGTTATTATTATACTCACCTATGATGCTATGATCTGTGAACAGCACAGTATTCGTTGGCTCAGCCGTGTCCAAAAGCCTCAGGGGCACAAACTCTCTTTCATTCTCCACATAACCAATGATGGCCAGCACCTTCGGATTTGCCACGCAAAACATCTTGTGTTTTTTCTTCCTGCTGGCCTCCAGGAAGTGAAAGCCTTCCAGGTTGTTCACGCGCACCAGGTCGAACTTGACCGTGGGCAATGCGTAGCCTGCGGTGCACTGCACCACGTTTATCACGTGACTCAGGTCGCATACCTTAAAAATAAAGAGGAGGTTTTACTCATACTTAGTCAAGAGAAGGAAAGATTCAAGCTGAATACAATCTTCTGAAAAAACATTACGACAGCCTTCTTGTGAAAAACGAAGCAAACACTTTGAAAAATTGATTGTAAATTAGATACCTGATGAGAGTTGTCACCAAATGAAAGTCGACCATTTCAGTTTTGTTCATGCACAATTTTCAACCCCCTCATGTGAAAAATTAGAATGTGAGAAACACTGCGCTTCAGTTATGATCTTAAGTTATTAATAACATGTATGTTAAACACCCAGTGCATGCAGTGCAGTGTTTCACACCTTTTAATTTTTCTCATGAGGGGGTTGAAAGTTGTGCATGAACAAAACTGTAATGGTCGACTTTCACTCGGTGACAGATTTCATCACGTACCAACGTTTCAAAGTAAATGAGCCATGATAAAGTGCACATACTGAAAACCTCTTTGAACTAACCGATTAAAAAAAAGACCTTGCCAAATGTGTACCACATGACCCACTTTCCCTATTAAGAAAACTTAAACGAGGTTTGATGGGGATAGCACAGGGTGAAACGAAAATCATTCAAAAATGCATAAAATATTGGCAAAAAAGAAACAAAATTGAGCTGTTTCAGGTTTTTGTTGCCAAATGTTTTTCTTCTGTGAAAATGAATTTGTTCTATAATTTTGACTCGCCCTGTGTAGGCCTTGTCACCAGTACTTGTACTGTATTAAGGTCTTTCCACACATTTCAGTGACGTGACGTACAATAGAGTGACATTCAGTAGAAAAATATAACGGAAAATACAGGTCTTTGAAGCAAAGGGAAAGACAGTATTTAAACATGTCAGATGCAGTGATATTCCGGCGATCACGGAGCACTGCCGTAATTTTTTTATCTTTCTATTATATTAGTAATTACCAGCAATCAGAATATTGTATATTCTATAAGCTTATTTGCTGGCTTCAGAGATGAACGCTCCTAAATCTGATGATGAAGTCCTGTCCAGTGACAAGTTCTCTTTAAATCTCCTTCAAACCTGCTGGCCATTTTCTTTTTAAGTTGGCGATCGTTCTGAAATTGAGTCAGTGGTTGTAACAAAGAGTCTGTGTGGCTCTCAAGCTTCATGTGAAGTTTGATGCTGTTTTCTGGTATGACGTCCTTTACATGAGAATATTTCAATTTGGACAAATGTCATATGGGATGTATCCATTGTCTTCTTTTTTCTTCTTCCACGTCCAAAAACAAGATCTTCAGAGCAGCAATTCATTTCGCAAGACCAAAATATTCACTTCTGATACCAGATCCAAACTAAAAACGCGCTTGGAGTGGACCTAGCAATGACGAGAATATACTGACACGGACGACACCGTATGTTGCTGTGTATATGGTGAAAATTTCATAACGGATTACACTAAGCCCGTTCGGCATTGACCTCCGCGAGCAGACGGATTTTTTAGTCACGTGACCACAGATCGTACAGATTCATCTGTAATATCTGCGAATAAACGAACAGTACAGAGCATCTGCCACAGAACATACTGCTCTGATCTACTTTCATAGATTATGATGTTTCAAAGATCACTATTTTGGGAAATATGCTCATCTTTTAACGATACTTTCACCCTTTTCGTAGCTCTACCGTAAAATCTCAATCAAATAATAAGATGCAAAGGCACTGAATGCAGAGGAAACGAGGAATGCAATATCCCCTTCTGGTCTTTCACTACTGCGATAGTTGTACCGAAAGATCCTAATTAATTAATTACACGAAAAAGAAACGAGAAAGCAATATCTCCTCCTGTCCATTCATAAATACGACAGCTATATCGAAAAATGTTAATGAATTAATTAGGTTTTTGATGAATGAATGAAAACAGAAGAATAAAAGTGTTGATAAGTATTTGAATTTTTCAATCTATCGGTTGTCGAATCAGGAAACTTAACATAAAAAAAATATATATAAAAAACATAAAACTCTACGGATAAAATCGCTTCGATCCGTCGAAATAGACCGAGCGAAAAGGTCGACATCCGATTGCTCAGATTTTTATGCCGAACGGTCCAGATGTGTATTCTACTCAATCCGGATGTAATAAACGAACGGTTCAGATCGATCCGACCAGTCCGATGTCGATGCCGAACGCCCTTACTGTAGGGAGCGCAGCACTTGTAGCAACGTTGAAAACACGTCACCGAAAGTGTGAATCGACCTTTAGAGGGCAAAAAAAACAATAAATAAGTAAATAAAAATATATACCGCCACCACGTTGTTGGGGTTGACGATCATCGCCAACGACCCCGTCTCCTCCAGCTTGGCGATGTAGTGAACCTCTTTGAAGCCCCTGATCTGGATAAGGGTGTTGTTGTAGAAAGCCTGGAGGCCGCTCTGGGTGCCCAGAAGCTTGATGCCTTCTGTAAGGTCCATCACGCAGTTGACCACCACCTTGTCGTCCCATATTGAGATAATGGTCTTGGTGTAGAGCTTTTCGTTGCCCGCCATGAAGACCTTTTGGAAACCTGTAAAGATGGATTATATCGTTGTTTGTGTTACATTTCGTTAATTTCACTTGATTTTATTAGGAAGTTGTAAGTAACGACTGCAAAGAGAGATATGTATTTATAATTACATATTGATATATGGAGGACGATTGCACAACGGCTTTTTTCTACGAATGTCACAAAATACCTTCATTCTATGTTTAATGATGATTTCTGAATGCAGTCCATTGTTATACTCTTTTTCATTGTGCACTACACCTTTTGCAGTTGTTATTCAGAAAATCAAAGTTCAACTTCAGAAATGGGAACATGTATTACAGAATAAGAATATACAATTCAGAAAACAAAAACTGAATTTGAGAATAGTTAATTTAATTTCAAAAGAACGAAATTGAAATTCAGATTAGGAAGTTGGAATTCAGAAAAACAAAGTTATAATTAGAAACGGCACCTATACTCCGTTCACAAAAGGTTGAGCACATAGTAGGCGTTTCTTTATTTATCTGAAGTTGGCAGTATTTGCTGTCATAACGTAAAATAAATTCAATGTTGCTGAATGTACTGGTTGCTGAAACGAAACTCACCACTTTCCTTGAGAAATAAAACTACCATATATAAGAGCATACTCAGACCAGTTTGGACATATGGCATAGAACTTTGGGGTTGCAGCAAGCCATCAAACACAAAAATTTTACAAGCATTCCAATCCAAAACCTTACGGATGATAGCAAACGCCCCATGGTACGTGTCAAACCAAACACTCCATGAAGATCTGGACGTACGATATATAAATGATATCATCAAGGATCACTCAACCAAGTACGAGAGTCGCAGCAACAACCATGAGAATACGCTCGTAAATGAACTGTTCAACAACACCATTATACGAAGATTAAAAAGGACCTGGCCAGATGATTTATGTAGATTGTAGATGTTAACCAGAGAGCCGTCACTGGACGGCACCTGCCTCAAACCTGAATCTTTTAAAATATTTACTTATTACCCAATGTAGAGTAGATTGTAAATTTGCATTAAATAAACTATATATAAAAAAAAATGTTGCCGAATGTACCCGGCCTCGTTCGACGAGCTTGCGAGTTATCAGACAACTCTATGCAATATTGACAACATTGCGTATCAATCTGACAAGAAAATAAACAAGATAACCTAAAATTTTAATATACACAGTGGAATATGTCAAATTATCATGGCCAACCGACGGCTCAACCTTTCGTGAACGGACTATAGATTACTATCTAGGTGCCCAGCGTATTCGCTGGGGACGTATCCATGAAGTATTATTATTATTTTGCCCCACCCATTTTGAATGAAATCATGTGTCAATTTGAATTACATACATAGTATAAGGTAAACACAGATATCCCTTTTCATACATATTTATGGATTTTGAAATGCATATATTCAATCAATTCTGAATCACAATTTCCTATTTATGAATTACATATTACTATTCTGGAATTCAAATTATCGTTTCTGAATTTAAAGCGCTCATTATAAAATCGAAATTCCCTATTCTGAATATCAACCCACTCTTCTGAATTACATTTTTCATCTTCTGATATCCGATTTGCTTTTCTGAACTACTTTTTACGTTCTCCGAGTAACAATGGGATTTTCTCGCAATCTTCGTCATGAGGTTGCCGTAACCACAGAGTAAGAAGTAAACATAGAGATATATGCCCCTACGAGTGAATAGTACTGCGTTGTAATCAGCCAAGCTCTAGAGTGAGATGGAATCTCACTGCCGCACTGGGGTGAAGTAAACGATAGTTTAGATTTTCATTTCCATAATTTCTGAAAATAATACAACATTTTCGTAATTTTGCCATAGCTATAATTACGGGAATACCCTTAAGCAACAATAAACTACCACCAAATCAGTAAAATAATTCATTTTATGAACGTCAAATCGAAACGAAAATGTAAACAGGACGCATCGAGTAAATCAACATTAACACACGATGTTGGCAAAGTAAAAGAATTGTCTGTAACAGACGCAAGCTTTTCGTATCAGAGTAGTGGGGCCGCAGACCAATTAACCTAATACGGAATAATGATACGGCACAAGTTCGCAACGCCGAATGTTGTTCGCGTTCATAAACAGGTCCTACTTGGCTGCGTCAATAAATGCGTAAAGGCATATCTAGGTTTACTTTTTACTCTGAAGCCCTAACCATACCAACAATTAATAGAACAAAAAGATAAGTGACAATTCAATATTTCTTTGACAGAACGGATTTCATTCCCTCAAAATTTGTTATAACAGTCGTAGAAAAAGTACCTATAGTGTAAAACTCGAACAAAAATGAAATTCAGGTTAATTTTTTCTCATCAAACGGGGCGTTTGTTAAAAAAAATCACTTCAAATTTTGTAACTCACCAAGGTACCATTTCTCTTTCTCCTGATGTGAAGACATCAGGAACGTCAGATATCTGGGAGGCCAGCAGTTTGTGGCTATCTCAACCCTCATCAAGAAAGGCACGTCGCTCTTGGCAACAGCGATGTCGAGTTCAGAGGGCAGAGGTTCCAAATCTATCTTACCGCAGGCGTTTTCTGGTTTCAACTCGACAGATTCTAACATCTTGACAGACTCGTCCTTGGGCTCCTCAGGGTATATCTCGAGCCTGTCCTCCTTCAGCACGCAGTAGCGTTTCTCCCAAGAGTTGTTTTTTCTGTGAGAGGATTAATGTCGATGAGTATAATGTGTTTATTTACTTGGCTTAGAGAATGAAAGAGATAATAGGTGCTGAATCAACTAAATTATTAATGATATTCCAATATTTCAAGTCTATTACAGGGTCTGGAAATCGAAGTGTAACCAGTTTAAAGCCATCTACGCATAACAAATAGTTAATGTCATTAACTATTTAGAAATTTGCTGAGTGATAGTTATGAGTATTGTTCATAAGAAGAGACCGGATTATATGCAATATAGAAACGTTCTTATATGCATGAAAAATACTTGAAATATGTACGAAAATAGGCAAAATATGATGATGAATTTGTGGAATTAAAAAAAAAAGAAAATGAATTTTTATTTCAAAATGAACATATCAATAACTCTTAATAATAAGGTATTAAAATTTAATTTAATGTTTTTGTAAACGTTTACAATTAAATATAGTTCCAAGTGTTCCATTGTTTAATTTTGTCTTCGATTATTTTGAATATTTTTGTGCGTGGAAAAGGTTCACACCACATCCTCGGACGTGACTGGTTGAACCTTGGTGCTATGTTCTCCCTTATAGTTTCATGTGAAACTTCTGCCGTCCCATTTATAAAACTCTCTATAAGAGAGAAAACTTCAAAACTTGGATTTCCTTTCGATATCCTCTCAAACTTTTTTTGAAGTTTATTTGGAAATGCCAATGGCAACGTGGAGTTCATTTGGCATATTTTACTCATCATTTGGATACTTTCGTAGCGCGCGGCTCCTAATACTGCTTTCACAATTATTAGTATTATTATTCAATAGACCTCATATTTTGTGGAATTTGTTCGGATTCAGCACTTTTATCGCATTTCGAAAAGCAGGGAAGAAAATATGTACCGAAAACATGCATCATAACTGGATCTAGCTAAAATATGCGAATATCGCTGAAAATGTCTTAAATATGCAAATGCATACTATCCGGTCTCTATTCATAAGCCTACAAAAGCATTTTGCTTGAAGTTAACGCACAACAAAAAGTTATTAGACTTGAGAGCGCGCTCTGTTTGGCCGAAAGCGGTGAATTTCGGAACATAGTGTTTTCTGACGAGAAATTTTTCCACTTAAGACATTTGTGAATTACCAAAACAATAGAGTTCATCTGAAAAACCGTTCATATGAGAATCTGAATCATTGGTTGGTCAGGAACCAGCAACCGCCATAAATAATGTTTTGGACCGATGAACCGCGGATGGGCGATCCCCAATCGTTTTCATTGATCCTAGCGTGAAATTTAATGCGACATATTATCATAAAAGTGTTCTTGAGGCTGCTATGAAGCCGTGGGCAAACAAACATTTCGGGCGCAGACAATAGATGTTCCAAAAGGAGACTGCACCGGCTCACAAAGCGCGAGTGAACTAAGAATGGTTGAAGAACAACGTTTCGAACTTCATTTTGATCACACAGTGGCTCTCGAATTGACCAGACGTGAATCCAATGGATTGTTCTCTCTGAGCCATTTTGGAAAGCAAGATCCGAACTGAAAAATTTACCAGCCTCAAGACTCTGAAGAAAGCCTTTGTCCGCGATTGGACTAAAATACCGGCTAGTTATTATAGGTGTACAAATAAGTTTCCGCGGTTTTTCATTTGACCTCGTCATCCCTCTCGAATTTCTTTCCCTAGAACTATCTCTTCAAGTTTAGAAATAGATAATAATCACTTGGGTTTGAATCTGCAGAATGTGGGGGATGAGGAAGCAATTCGAGGCGTAATTCTACCATTTTGCCACCGTCTTTATTGATTTGTGAGCTGCAGCATTGTCTTGGAGGAAGAACCCTTTTTTCTTTGATAAATTTGGGAGATGATTCCTCGATCAAAATAAGCAGCCTCAGCTGCAGATTTTTTCACATTAAAGAAGTAAATCAAAAGTTCCCGCAAATGATGCTTATGCGGAATAAAACTTGACATTTTTGCACGAAAAAAATTACGTGATGCTGATACGGAATCACTAGTACTTTAAGGTTATGGTGTTGCCAGATGACTAAACTTGGGATATTACGTTTTACATCTGACAATTTCTCCATAACCTTCTGGTGGGGCCGTCTTTTGACAAACCGCGGAAACTTATTTGTACACCTAATACGTTCGGACAACTTGCGATTCGGTTTTTGACTGTCTCAAGAAAATAGTCACAGTGAAAGGTGGTCATATCGTGCCAAAGTGAATTAATTCTGAAATTTTGATTATTTTCACATCTGTATAGTCCGTTCACGAAAATTTGAGCGCATAGTAGGCGTTTGTTTATTTATCTGAAGTTGGCAGTATTTGCTGTCATAACGTAAAATACAGTCAACGTTGCCGAATTTACCCGGCCTCGTCCGGCGAGCTTGCGAGTTATCAGTGAACTCTATGCAATATTGACAACATTGCGTATCAATCTGAACAGAAAATAAACAACATAACCTAAAATTTCAATATACACAGTGGAATATGTCAAATTGTCATGGCCAACCGACGGCTCAAACTTTCGTGAACGGACTATACACAAATGAATGAAAATCATTTTTCTAACCGAATTTATGGCCTTTTGAATAGTTTACACTTCGAGTGCTGGACCCTGTGATTGCTTCGATTTTTATTGTAAAATTGTTGTACTGTCATTACCCCCTCCATAACAATCCTACTCACCCTGGTACTTTAAGATAACCACCGATGTCCGCTGACGCTTTTTCTTCTTGACCAGAAACCACTGGAGCGTCCAACTGTGTCTTGTAATGATGGACGAACTCTGAAGGTAAACCACAGGTGTTCGCCACAGAAGAGGAACAATGCGGATGAACTATGATGTTACATTCTTTGCAGTACGACCAGTGACTTCCTAAAGTTATGTTCCTTTGACAGAAAGCGCACTTGACCAATTTGTGGCACAGCCGTGATGAAAATCTGAAAATATGAGAGGGATTAATTTAGGGTTGAAAGTAAACCTAGAGATGCCTTCGCGTATTTGTTGACGTAGCCAAGTAGAGTATGTTTATGAACGCGGATGTTTAATGTGAATTAAACATTAAGGAATATCCAGAAGAAATCGCATTTAAATTTTAGGAATGCAAATTCCATGGAAAATTACCAGGAAGCAGTTATCGACCTCATGCATTCAATATTCCATATCTAGGCCAAATAATATGCGAATTTTGCAGATTCCAGCAACTCCGGAAGGCGGCCCATGACGAAAACTGTGTGTCGTCACAAATAATATATAAGCTGTACTCATTTGATTCTTAACAACATTTATTGTTCATATTTTGTGCTATGTACACTAAATAAATCTCTCAAACTCCACCGCGAGTTTTACTTGGTTTGTAGGGGATTTACAACCCCCTACTCTCCATAATCTCACTGCTACTTTAACGGAATTACGAACCGTTGAAGAAAGTAGAAACATATCTTTAGAGAACACCCTCTAAAGATACAGCGGACAACATTCGGCGTTGAAAACTTGTTCCGTTTGTTTATTCCGTATTGAGATAATTGCTCTACGGCTCCCCTACTACGTTACTAACAACTGAAGTTTGCTATAGATAATTCTGTCAGTTTGGCAACATCGTTCAGTTGCTGTTTAGTTATTTGATGCGTCGTTTTTAAATTTTCGTTTCTATTTGACGTTTAATTACTGATTTTTTTTGCTGATTTGGTAGCAGATTTTTTATTTTATTTATTCATTTACAACTATAAATCAACACATTGTTTGTTAACATAGTTACTTTTAACAAGTTTTTTGAAATTATTATAATTACATTTAAATATTTTTTATGTCATTTGGTAAGCTATTAAATGTGGAAATACTAGAATACAAAGGTCTCTATTCTTGTTTTTTTTTATAGAAGGCATTCTTGTTTCTTGTGTTGTAGTTCGTGATGTTATGTACCCTTTGTAGTAAGCATTGACTCTTTAGTTGTTCGTTTTCGAGTTCATAAACTAACTGGTACTGTTGCAGTTTTATTAATATATTGATTCTCATGTATGATGTATGTAGTTATAGATATGGCAAAACTACAAAAATGTTGTAATATATTCAGAAATTGTTATGAAAATTTAATCTATTGTTCACTTCACACCAGTGCGGCAGTAAAATGTTTTCCGTCTCACTCTAGAGCTTGGTTCTTGGTTGATTACAATGCAGTACTATTCACGGGTAGGGAAATCCCTATGTTCACTTTTTACTCTGAGCCTTGTGGTATCCCAGCAGAAATAGTAGTAGTAGTAGAGGCATCACTATGTTTACTCATGTATTGAATTTTGTTAGCTCTCAATTTGAAAGAATATTAGTACAGTAGAACTCCAATTATCCGAATTAATGGGGACCGGGACCCATTCGGATAATCAAATATTCGGATAATCGGAGTTTTTTAAAAAAAATTGCCATTAGAGAGAAAAAAAGCTACGTTTTGATATTGCACTATTTTTTTATTAAATTAAATGAAAGAAACATGATATTTTCACATGTTTTAAATATAAATAAAATGTACTTATGTACAAGTTTAGAAATAAAAATCATTGTTTTTTAAACATCTCCGTCAATGTGGCTCAATCGTTTATTCAGAAAATAACGCACTACATTGAAAAAAATACATCTGTGAAAACAATAAAAAATAAAAATGTAAAACGAAAATTATGGATTACGGATTCATTAGTAAAGCTGATAAATAAAAAGAATGAACTTTATATAAACTTACAAAATGATCCATCTAATGAACTATTGAAAGAACAATATTTAAATTTAAAAAAGAAATACAAAAAAAATCAAGGTTGCTAAAGCAGAATATATTAAACAAATCTCGGAGAAAAGTAAGTCAGAATCCAAAGCTGTATGGGATCGAGTGAAAGCGGTTTGTGGTAACCTTCAACCTGAAACATTAATAAGATGCATTAAAACTAATGGAAACATCACTGAAAACAAGGAAGAAATAGCGAATGCATTCAATCTACATTATAGCACCTTAGGTCAACAGTATGCAAATAATATAGAAAGTGTAGAAGACTTCAATGAAACTCACCCAAATCAAGAGGAAACATTTTTTTTAGCCCCAACCGACAAATTTGAAATAGAAAACCTATTGGATACATTGAAGAAGGGAAAAGCACCGGGACATGACGGCATCAGGGCAGAAACGCTTATTGAGATCAAGAAAAAATTGCTGAGCCGTTGACCCATCTTGTGAACCACTGTTTTGCCACTGCATGTTTTCCAGAGATATTAAAACTAGGTGTAATAAAACCATTATACAAGAGCGGAGATAAGGTCGAAATAATCAACTATCGACCAATTACGTTAATATCTAATATTGCGAAAATTTTAGAAAAGGTGATACACAAACGTATGATGCATTTTCTCCAAAAACACAGGATAATCAGTGAAAACCAGTACGGATTCATGAGTGGTAGATCTACTGAGGATGCAATTGGAAAGTTAACAGCTGACCTTTATGAATGTTTAGACAAACAAATTCCATCCCTATGTATATTCGTGGATCTCGCAAAAGCATTTGATACCGTCTCGCATAAAAAGCTTCTAGAAAAACTTGAAAGCTGCGGATTTCGGGGAAATATCTGCGACTTATTGAAGAGCTACCTGGTAGACCGTAGACAGGTAGTGGAGATCGGTGGATGTAGAAGCGAAGAAAGACGTGTTGCTTTCGGAATTCCTCAAGGTACAGTGCTGGGACCGCTCTTATTCCTGGTCTACATTAACAGAATGTTGAAAATCTGTTGCAATGGAGAAATTATCGGCTTTGCAGACGACACTGTGATACACTTTCGAGCCAACTCTTGGGATGAACTAAAAGTTAGAGCACAGCACGGTTTCGAAATGATTAGAAAGTGGTTACAGCACATAAGCTAACACTAAATGTTGACAAAACTAGGTGTGTCCCATTTGCCTCATATGAGAGTGGCCTCCCAAACTTTGAAAATATTGTTATAAACCAACATACAGTTTTACCGTTAGCAAAAAGTGCTAAATACCTTGGTGTAATAATTGACTGTCACCTAAGGTGGGAAGAACATATAAAAAATCTAGTAAAAAAATTGAGAGGTTTGATATATAAGTTTAAAGCTTTGAAAAAATACTCCATGGAAAACAAACATTTGATTATGATATACAATGCTCTTGTTGAACCACTCATTGGCTACGGAATAATAGGGTGGGGAGGGATCTACGATTGTCATCTGGATCGTTTGAATAAAATTCAGAAATGGATATTGAGAACAATTTTTGGTAAGAAGGCAACGTATTCTAGTGAGCCTCTTTTTCAGATTTCCAAGATACTAAACGCGAGGAAACTGTTCATTTTCAAATTGACAATAAATGTATTTAAAAAGAAAATCCAATTAAGTAATGTGGAACATATATATAATACGAGAAACAAGAAAATACTTACATTACCACGAAGTGCTCGAAGACTATAGGACAAAGGTCTGCTCATTACCTCGCCCCCAGAGTATATTCTGTGATTCCAGCTTGCCTAAAATAATTAAGAATTATAAAAGTTTCAAAAAAAATCTAGAGAATGGCTGATAAAATTAAAAAAGGAAGAAATAGATGGAATCATTAATAACTTCAGCAAATGAATGATCTACAACCACCAAAAATATAGAGGAAATTAAAAATAATAATAAGAAAAAAAAAAAGAAAACTTACCTACTGCGACGAAAAAAACCCCGATCCGTGACACAGACCCGATTCATGACGAAAACCCCATTGATGACAAGAAAACCCGAACATTAAACCCACACTCATTTGAAGGATTGAATTGATATAATATTTAGTTGGGAGAATTGAGAATTGTTGTTTATTTATTGTTAAATTAAGGAAATATGTACATCGATTAATAGGAACTGTTTTTTTTTTCGAGTTTGGTATTATTGTGCTCACATAGGGTCGAAAGTGTGTTGTGTTTTCTCTACAGTTACGCACAGATTATATTATAAATGATCTCTGTAACTCACTATGTTTATTTGTGTAAATTTATATGAATAAACATTATTATTATTATTATTATTATTATTATTAATGTAAGCTGTTTTTAGGACAAATTTTTTTTCTGAAAGTGATTCGGATAATCGGCGATTCGGATAGTCGGAGTTCGGATAATTGGAGTTCTACTGTATATAGTTTTTGAGAGCTCGTTCATTGGTGGAGCAATAATGCTATTACCTCAAACTTTTGTATAGGACTTGAGATTCATGCTAAGTACTTGAATGCAAAATTTCAGGACGATCACAATTATATTCTGAAAATCATTTAAAACATTAAATATGTAAAAAATCTATAAAAGAAATACATTCTATGGTTCAGATGTTACGATCCTTTTGAAATTTTGCATGAACATCCAGTACATCAATCTTCATTCGCAAAATAATATTTTCACTCTAATCGAATATCTTGTTATGAAAATATGAAGATTCTTCTTTTCAATGGTCCAATTGAATTTTCTATGGTTCTGTTGAATTTTATTTCAATATTGAGGAACAAAGATTTTGAATGGCCATATTTTATTAAACATCCTGTACGATTAGGCTGGTTAACGAACTTAACCGCGACATTTTGTAACCGAACTCACCCTGAAAATCTTAAGTCTCTAGGACAATCCTTGTTCAGAATACTGGGCCTGGTGCCGTATTCTCGAGAAGTGATATTCGAAAACTTATACGAACTTCATTGCGCGAGTCTCTGTTTTACCTGCAAAAATGCACATCGCGCAATGAAGTTCGTATACGTTTTGGACTATCACTTGTCGAGAATACGGCACCTGGTCGGATCGCTCTGAACCGTTCGTTTATTACATCCGGATTAAGGGGAGTACACATCTGGACCGTTCAGCTAATAAATCTGGGCAATCGGATGACTATCTTTTCGGTCGGTGTATTTCGACAGATCAAAGCGATTTTATCCATAAAGTTTATGTCTTTTCATGTTTTTTCTATATTTTTTTGTTTTATCCGACAACCGATAGATTGAAAAATTCTGATACTTATCAACACTTTTATTCTTCTGTTTCCATTCATCCATTAATAACCTAATTAATTCATTAAATTTTTTTATATAGCTATCGTAGTTGTGAACGGACAGGATGATATATTGCTTTCTCGTTTTTTTTGCATGTAATTAATTAATTATTCAGGATCTTTCGATACAAGTATCGCCGTAGTGAACGACCAGAAGAGGATATTGCATTCCTCATTTCCTTTCATTCAGTGCCTTTGCAGCTAAATATTCAATTAAGATTTTTCAGTAGGGCTACGAAAAGGGTGATACCGTTAAAAAATGAGCATATTTCCCAAAATAGTGAACTTTGAAATCTAATAATCTATGAACATAGAACAGAGCAGCATGTTCTGTAACAGATGGTCAGTACCGTTCGTTTATTCGCATATATTACATATGAATCTGTATGATCTGTGGTCACGTGACTAAAAATCCGTCAGCTAGCGGAGGTCATTGCCGAACAGACTTAATGTTGTTTGCGCTCTTTTACAGATTCTACTTGGCTGCATCAACAAATACGTGAAGGCATCTCTATAGTCCGTTCACGAAAGTTTGAGCCGTCGGTTGGCCATGACAATTCGGCATATTCCACTGTGTATATTTAAATGTTAGGTTATGTTGTTTATTCTCTTGTCAGATTGATACGCAATGTGGTCAATATTGCATAGAGTTCTCTGATAACTCGAAAGCTCGTCGGAGGAGGCCGGGTTCATTCGGCAACGTTGACTTTGTTCATCGTTATGACAGCAAATACTGCCAACTTCAGATAAATAAACAAACGCCTACTATGCGCTCAATCTTTCGTGAACGGACTATTATAGTCCGTTCACGAAAGATTGAGCGCATAGTTGACGTTGATAACGTAAAGTCAACGTTGCCGAATGTACCCGGCGTCGTCCGACGAGCTCGCGAGTTATCAGAGAACTCTATGCAATATTGACAACATTGCGTATCAATCTGACAAGAAAATAAACAACATAACCTAAAATTTTAATATACACAGTGGTAATATGCCAAATTTCCATGGCCAACCGACGGCTCAACCTTTCGTGAACGGACTATAGTTTTACTTTTACTGTGAGATCAATTGACACTCAATCCCGAAAAAACCTACCTGTGAGGAATCCTGTGATGCATCCTCTGCCCCGAACCCTGCCTCTGCTTGTCCTTGACCTGGGTGGAAGGCGACTGTACCAGCTTCTGCATAGCCATCTTGCTCTTCGGAGAAACGATGTCTGACATGTTTCTGCTGACTTTAGCGATCTGCTTGGCGCAGTCTTCGTTGACTTTCTGCGCTCCCTCGGCCTTCAGCCTGAAAATCTCCTCTTGGAGGGCCTTGTTCGTGGCCTTCTCCTTCTGCAGCTCCTGCTCCAGGTCCTTATAGTTCAACGGTAAGGAAATTGGGGGAGTGTTCTCCTTCTTGGAACCGCCGAATAAGAAGAAGTTTCTTTTCTTCGGTTGCTCCTCTATCTGAAGAAGATATAACAACTTTTTAATTGAAATGGACATCGGTTTGTTGAAAAGTAAATAAAAAAATTCGCATTTTACAAGTGTAAATCAAATAAAAACCGGAACTTTTGCTGAGATATAGACTACAGGCCCGTGTTGAAAAAATTATGGGTCATTTGAACCACCAGGTGACCTATCTAGAACGATATAAGAGCATAAAATAATAAGATTCAGCACCATGCCGTCACTTGTAAGCTGTCCAACTGAGTGCAGGTGAGAATTCGAAAGTACAGGTAGAGTGGGTACATTTTGGTCACATATTTTTGTACGGCATTCTTACCATCGATTGATCCGTGAAAAATAATAAGAAAACGCGTAGCGCCGTAAAGAAATGTAGAGCCACAAAGTCAATTTTTTTTTATTTCCGACAATAACCTGGGTAAATTTGGTCATTTGATTTCGTACGGCATCTGTGTCATACTATTTCAATGCTGCTTTTTATCCATTATTTCGCAGCGCCGTACAAAAATCATGCGACAAGGGGAAAAAATCTAGGGTTGCAATCCCCTCTCTTTCTGCAGTCCAGGGGGTGATTTGACACAATATGAAATAAATTTATTTGAAAGTATTTTATGCAAGATAATAATTTTTCACATGCCGTACATTTTCGTTAGTTCAAAGGAAAAAAAGAAAAATCCATTTATTTGTACTAATTATCATAGTATTTTCGTGATTCTAGGTTCCTAGTTAGAAACTATGTTGAATATGGGTTTGTATACTATCCATTTATATCAAAATATAGGCATTTTGTCACTGATAATTCCAAAAAACAACATATTTTTGAGAAGTACTCATGACACTGAAGTTAGCAGACCCCTTGTGGCATGATTTTGTACTGCAAACTTCAGTGTCATGAGTACTTCTCAAAAATATGTTGTTTTTTGCAATTATTTGGAATTCGAAATAACCGATAGATGGCTAATTCTTCGAAATTTTGATCAATTATTTCGTTTCTTACATAAATACTGAGAAACTACTTCACTCAAACCACATTTTGGATGCAAAACTCACCCTGACATGGAGAAGATCGATCAATTTCTGCTGTTGTTTTATTGTTTCTTTACTCTTCGTTTCACTTGCATTCAAGGTGGCATTTCTTTCCAGCAACTTGACGTCCATCTCTCCAAGCTGTTTTTTCAAATACTCTATTTGTCCCTAAAGTTATAAGATAACATATACACATTTAATCACACTATCGACTCTTTAGTTTGATGTTTGAAATTTTTTCAATTGATTAATGAAAGTTTACAATGGCTGTTCAACATTGCTTATTTCGTTTTATTTTATTTTTTATCAGTTATAATTCAATTGCTCCTATTTTTAGTTTGTTATACAGTATCTCTGTATAACGAAGTTCGTTCAAGACCTTGGATGCAAATTCCATGTTGAAAACACCCTCTAAAACGAAGTAAATTCACTTTATAACGAAATTTTGCAAGAACAAGAACATCACTCTTTGAATGGGTATTGGTGAAAAGGTATAAGGGTGGTTTTTTTCTATAATTATGCCAAATCGAGGTAATAAATCCCGACCATAAACTAAACCATTACGGCGGGCGGATAGATCCTTCCGAAACGTTGGATGCAGCTGAAAATGTTGATAATGACGGTTACTTTAAATGATTTCTTTAATGTCGATGTAAATATTGTAACAAATTAACTTCCAACTGAAAAGGACATGTTAAACAGTGTCAAAAGCGTTGTTCGAGATCACTACGATAGCAGTGATGATACCGACAGCGTTGATTTGGAGGGGAAATCGGCCGAAAATCCAAATCGTGAAGAGGTACTTCAAGCCTTTAAAACGTGCTGGCTCGCTTTCCAGTCCATTGAAGGGGTTCCGGAAAATATTTTTGAATTTTTGAGAAAATTCGAAGTTTTTCATGAAGATTGCGTATCAATCTGACAAGAAAAAGAACATTCTAACCTAAAATTTGAATATACACAGTGGAATATGCCAAATTGTCATGGCTAACCGACGGCTCAACCTTTCGTGAACGGAATATATGTATTGTTTACGTACCTACATAAAATGCCTAAAAGCTATAATAAGAAACGCACTCACACACCTTTTTGAGTATGTATATGAATTTACAATTATAAATGCAATTGCTTGTTTGATACTTGAAACTATAAAAACTTCTTTATAACGAAAATTTTTTGCGGATTTTGCGATTTCGTTATAGGGAAGTTCCACTGTATATTCATTATTTCTTTTTTCTCTTTTTGAGAGACGGCGTTCTATCGTTCTGCCCAAATGTCTGTAATTTTTGAATTTTGGGACAAGGTCAAAGCTGAACACGATAACTCTCGAGCAGATCAATTTAGGTCTTCGAAGTTTTGAGGGTAGGTTTGGGTTCCAAATGACACAGTTATGTTCCTTAAGGGGCCAAATCGGTCCAGTAGTTTCAGAGTCATCAACATTTAAAAGTTTGTACTATTTTGTCAATTATTTCGTAACCAGTCATCCGATCAAGTAGAAATTTGCTATCAAGAAAGAGAACGGTGACGCGCAAACATGTGCCATAAAATACAGTGGAACTTCCCTATAACAAACGTCTGTATAACGAATTCCTCTGAATAACGAATTTCATAGACATTGCACCTTGAATCCAAATTCCATATTAAAAACACCCTCTAAAACGAAGTAAATTCTGTCTATAACGAAACATTCAAAGAACTTCACTCTTTGTATGGATATTGGTAAGAAGGAATAAAGGTGGGTTTTTTCCGAAATTTTTCCGGATGTACGTAATAAATCCCGACCTTAAACTAAACCATTACGGCGGGCAGAGAGATCCTTCCGAAACAGTTTTAAATACACCTCTGGCTGTTTGATTCGAATCTAACCATTACGCTAGTGTGAAAAGTTGTGCGATAATGTCTGAAAGCAAGTGCTTGAGTTTTGAATGATGAACTTAAATTTATCAGTGAAGTCGACCGCGACATTGCCGACTATAGAAACAAATTTTCTGTATAACTAAATTTCTTTATAACGAATTTTTTCGGCGGAATTTCTATTGTATTTGGTTATGTGATTGATACGACTGTCACTTCAAATCCTAAACCTGATTTGTTCGTAAACTTAGAACCCGGGTCCGTGATCCGGGTAGATCCGTCACGTGACCCAATGGATTAACTTAGTAACCCTGCGTAAGTTTCCGAAAACGCCTTATATTCAACAAATTATGTAGATTAATGGCAAAACAACGTAAGACCTGACATGCTAGTCCTTCAATATTTATCAAATTAGTAAGATCTCTTACCTCCAATTCATTGACTCTATATTTGCTCTTTTGTTTGCTTTCTCTGCATTTGTGCAGTTGAGTCAAATAATCTGACAGCTCCTCTTTCAGCTGTTTAATCTGCAAATCGTACTCCTGGTTCTCCCTCTCCAAGGACCTGTTCTTGATCTTATATTCAGCCATTTTTTCCTCGGCTTCTGTCAGTTCTTCGGACAGTTTATTTACGTACTGCCTGTATTCTTCGGCTTGACGTTTATATGATTCTTTTTCTGCTCTTACTGTTTCCATCTCGTCTTTGAGTCTCTGCAATTTGTTTTCGGCGAGGAGCTTGAAGGATTTTTCTTCGTTTGCAAGTTTTTTTGCGTCTTGGGTTTCCTTCTTTGCCACTTCCAAGTCTTCGACCAGTTTGGAAGTGCTTTCCTTAAACATTTTCTCTTTTTCTTCAAAAGTTCTTATTTTTGCAAGATAGTTTTCTTGAGTGCTATCTAAGAAATTCATTGCGTATTTCATCCTTTCTACACCCTGGAAAATATTAATCAATTATAATAAATTCATAGGAGCTGTTGGTAAATATGGGAATTTTGGGGCCCAGCAGATGTCGATCTTATTTTGGTGTTATTGTATTCATATTGGCCCCCTAAACAATATTAATGACACCATGGCGAACTGTCCAAATTTAGAAGATTATGGGCCCCAAATTTCAAAAAATGTTCTATCTTCAAGTCACTTTTTCCACCACAAAAATTCCGAATTGAAGCTTCTTTTGAGTTTATAGATCCTCTTTGAATATTCAAAATGATCACGTCATCGTACTAAGGGGGTAGGAAGTAGGCAGAAAACTGAATTGAGTTAGTAATTTTTTTTATGGTTTTGGCTGGGAGTTTTGCTCTATCATGCCCAAACGGCTGAACGGATTTTGATGAAATTTAGTTAGGTGATAGTATATCTTATCTATGGGTGATAGATAGTAACCTAGAAAAGGATATGGGCTACATACTAATATTATAAATGCGAAAGTAACTCTGTCTGTCTGTCTGTCTGTCTGTTACTCTTTCACGCCTAAACGGCTGAACGGATTTTGGTGAAATTTGGTACAGTGATAGATGATAACCTAGAAATGGTTATAGGCTATAAATAATCACGCCACCGTTCTTAGGGGGTAGGCAGTAGGCAGATAACTAAATTGAGTTAGTGATTTTTAGTCGTTTTTGTTGGGACTTTTGCTCTTTCACGTCTAAACGGCAGAACAGATTTTGATGAAATTTAGTAAGGTAATAGATGGTTATCTAAAAACGGATATAAGATCGAAATGATCACGTCATCGTACTTAGGGAGTAGGAAGTAGGCAGAAAACTGAACAGAGTTAGTGATTTTTTTATGGTTTTTGCTGGGAGTTTTGTTCTATCATGCCCAAACGGCTGAACGGATTTTGATGAAATTTAGTTAGGTGATAGATAGTAACCTAAAAGAGGATATGGGCTATTAATATTCATGCTATAGTACTTAAGGCGTAGGCAGTAGGCAGAAAACTAATCAAGTTAGTGATTTTTAGTCGTTTGTTTTAAAAGTTTACCTCATTCACGCCTTAACGTCTGAACGGATTTTTATAAGACTTGGTTAATATAAAGATAGGATCCTAGGCACGGACACAAGCTACTTTTTACGGCGGAAAAATACCTCATTCCCGCGGAAATCTAGCGTGATCGTGTCAAGAAGCGCATGACGCCATAGCTACTGAAATGATTTTGATGTTTTTTTTAACTGAGTGTTACTAAGACTTCAAGTTAGTATTTGATCACTTTTCTAAGAGGGTCGGTAGGTGCCATAATTTAGTACTTCCTACGCAGACGATGTTGCGGATGTCATACTGTCTAACATCGGGGATTGGCAGGTAGGTAGTTCGTGTTATTTTAAACCGATTTACATTATTTACTTTTTATATTTACTAAGGAATCATTCGGAGCTATCCATTATGTAGCTAAGGTTGCTTTTGAACAAATTTTGAATTTGTGAAGTTGAGGACTGGAACACGATAGTGGGACATTATTGCAGGGCGACTTACAGCCGGGAGAAAACAAAAAACTTATGCCGACGAAGTAGCGGGTAAAAGCTAGTATTCACATAAAGATTTGATGTATTTTAATTCAGGAACATTCAATGATGGATAAAAAAAAATTAAAGAAAGCACTGAACAGGTGCTTTTAAGTGCTTATTCAAATTTTGTATAGGACTTGAGATTGATATATAAATGCAAAATCTCAGCGCGATCGGAATAATATTCTGGAATTTATTCACAAACTGAAATATGTAAAAACTTGACAATTGAAAAAAAATAAAATCCGAGTTTCTGATGATGCGATCCTCTTGTATTTTGCATTAAAATTCAGTATATAAATCTTCATACACAAAATAAATTACACTCGAATCAGATATCGTGTTATGGAGGCCAATTTAAAGGGAAATTCTGCATTCACCGAGGTTTCAACTGTGTAACTTTACTTACAGCATTGACGGTTTCCAACTCTTCTTTCAAACTTTCGACTTGCTTCTCTAGTTCTTCTTTCCGTTTGTCGACTTCCACTACGCTCTTAGTCAGTTTTTCTTTCTCCGAATTGGCTTTTTGAGAGTTTTTCAAAGCTTTCTCCAATTCTGAACTCAACTGTCTCAATTTTTCATCTTTGGAATTACTTATTGCCTTCAGTTCCGCCACGATGTCTTTCGTTTCATCGTTGACTTTCTTTTGTGCTTGGAGCTCCACCTGAAGACTCTTGTGACTCTCTTTCATCTTCATAAGTTCCATCGATATGGTATCGTTTATAGAGTTCATCTCTAACATGGCTGACTCGTACGCTTTTTTGCTCTTCTCAATTTGTTCTTTCAGGTCCTCTAGATTTTTAGTGAGTTCCTTCTTTTCGGTCATGGATTCTTTCAATTCTCTTTCTAATATTCTTTTATCAATTTTTAAATTGTTCACTTCTTTCTCTATTTTCCAGTATTTGGTCCTTATCTCCTTCAGTTCTTGTGCCTCTGAGAGATTGTTCTCAGCTTCCTGCATCAAGAAAATAAGTTACAAAAATTAGAATTGAAATATTTTTAAAAAAAATTTAAATATCAATGATACAGGGTGTGTGGTAATTCGACGTGATTTGCAGGCAAAATGTGTCTAGTGAAGCATGGTTCGAAAATCTGTAACTACGAAGATATGGCGATTTTTGAACTTTTTTTGAAATTATCTACTCAGTAATCGAAAATAATCAATTTTGTGAAAACGACTTGACTCTATAGTCCGTTCACGAAAGTTTGAGCGCAAAGTAGGCGTTTCTTTATTTATCTGAAGTTGGCAGTATTTACTGTCATAAAGTAAAATGAAGTCAACGTTGCCGAATGTACCCGGCCTCGTCCGACGAGCTTGCGAGTTATCAGAGAACTATTTGCAATATTGACAACATTGCGTATCAATCTGATAAGAAAATAAACAACATAATCTAAAATTTTAATATACACAGTGGAATATGCCAAATTTCCATGGCCAACCGACGGCTCAAACTTTCGTAAACGGACTATAAATATTCAATGAATATTTTTTCAAGGCTGAGTTGGTCCTCAATTCTTGCGAAAAAGTATTCACCACAAATTCTGATAAACCAAGATATACAGGGTCATAAATAGCTGCATCTGTTTTCCTCATAAAATCTTGAGAAAAGAATTGGGAATTACTTGAAAAAAGTATTATGAACTTGGTGTACCGGGTGTCCTAAATTCGTTGTCTAGTGAGGGGATTTCAGAAACCCAATGAGCTAGAACAAAATAAGTGGCGCATTTTTGAGAGAATTCATTTGAAAAAAATTAAATGAAAAAATGAAAAGTTTTCATAACTTCTTTATCACTGAAGTTATAAACATGAAACTAAAACATTATACAGGCACTTTTTTCAGTTGAATTCATTGAAGTAGTCAATTTTTCTTTATTAAATTTTGTTCTAGCTCATCGGGTTTTTGAGTTCCCCTCACTAGACAACGAATTTAGAACACCTGATACAAACATATGGAAAAACTTCCCTGTTTCGTTAGCTTTACAAAAAGGTACATATAGTCCGTTCACGAAAGTTTGAGCGCATAGTAGGCGTTTTTTTTATTTATCTGAAGTTGGCAGTATTTGCTTTCATAACGTAAAATAAAGTCAACGTTGCCGAATGTATCTTGGGAGTTATCAGAGAACTCTATGCAATATTGACAACATTGCGTATCAATCTGACAAGAAAATAAACAACATGACCTAAAATTTTAATATACACAGTGGAATATGCCAAATTTCCATGGCCAACGGACGGCTCAACCTTTCTTGAATCATGTCTTTGTTACCAAATATTTTCGGACCATGCTTCACTAGACGCATTTTGTTGCAAATGACGTTTAGTATATCCCCTTCAAAGTACAAAACACCCTGTATATAAAGATCATAGTCCTTACCTGGATTTGTTTGTTCAAAACTTTGGTCTTTTCTTTCTCCTTTTGTAATTGAACTTCCAATTCTGAAATTTTCTTCAGTTCAGTCTCTAACAGTCTAATCTTACTGTTCATTTCCTCAATTTGCGGTTTCAAACTTTCCAATTTTCTGTTTTCTAATTCCAGGAAAATTCTATTGTTTTCCAGGTCTTTAATAAGTTTCTTATCGTTATTGAGCTTCTCGTTTAAACTTCTATTTTCTAAGGTGTAACCCTCCAATATATCTTGTTGCTTTTCATAAGTTGTCACCTAGAACATAAATTTCAAACCAATTGAAGATTTTGCAGTGAAAATTGTACAGGGACGTACTCTCAAAGTGTAACCAGTTTCAAGTCATTGCGCATCTGCCACAGTAGCATTAGCTATTTAGAAATTTGCTAAGTGATAGCTATAAGTGAAGGGTTGTCCAATAAGAGATGTTATTTTGAATAGCCCGCTATTTCGGTAGATGTCACGTTTGAAGCTGTCATTTGTTGATAATTTTGAAAAGTATTAAGTGTACAAATAAGTTTCCGCGGTTTGTCAAAAGATGGCCCCACCAGAAGGTTATGGAGAAATTGTCAGATGTAAAACGTAATATCCCAAGTTTAGTCATCTGGCAACACCATAACCTTAAAGTACTCGTGATTCCGTATCAGCATCACGTAATTTTTTTCGTGCAAAAATGTCAAGTTTTATTCCGAATAAGCATCATTTGCGGGAACTTTTGATTTACTTCTTTAATGTTAAAAAATCTGCAGCTGAGGCGCATCGATTGCTTCTAGAAGCATATGGTGAAGCTGCTTTAAGTGAGAGAAGTTGTCAGGAATGGTTTCAAAAGTTTAAGAACGGTGAGTTTGACGTTAAAGACAAAGAACGCAGTGGAAGGCCGAAAGTGTACGAAGACATGGAATTAGAAGCACTATTGGAGGAAGATCCGTCCCAAACGCAAAAAGAACTTGCACTTACTCTACAAGTGACTCAACAAGCAATTTCACATCGTTTAAAATCGTTAGGAATGATTCAAAAACAAGGAAATTGGGTTCCATATGAACTAAAGCCGAGAGACGTTGAACGCCGATTATGCTTGAGTGAAATGCTGCTTGCCAGGAATAAAAAAAAAGTTTTTTGCATCGTATAGCCACTGTTGACGAAAAATGGATTCACTACGATAATCCAAAGAAGAGAAAGTCATGGGTTAAGCCCGGCGAACCATCAACATCGACAGTTAAGCCGAATATTCATGGAAAAAAACTCATGCTGTGTATTTGGTGGGATCAGCTTGGTGTCGTGTATTACTGGAGCTCTCTACCGAACACAATTGATGAGATTGAGTCGGGCACTTAAGGAAAAACGCGCCCATTACTACTCCAGACACGACAAAATTATTCTTTTACACGATAATGCTCGTCCACATGTTGCGGCGCCGGTAAAAACATACTTGGAAACACTCAACCGGGAAGTTTTACCCCACCCGCCGTATTCACCAGACTTAGCCCCTTCTGATTATCACCTGTTCCGGTCGATGGCACATGGTCTTTCTGAGCAGCGCTTCACATCATATGAAGACACCAAAAATTGGGTAGATTTGTGGATAGCGTCAAAAGATGAAGAGTTTTTTCGACGGGGTATCCGAATGTTGCCAGAAAGATGGGGAAAAGTAGTGGCAAATGATGGAAAATACTTTGAATGAAACGTAATGTACTTTTCCTTTACAATAAATTCCTAATTTTTTATAAAAAACCGCGGAAACTTATTTGTACACCTAATAGAAACTACGCCATTAATAAAAATGGAACGATTCACACTTCAAGAACGCATTGAAATTATTAAAATTCACTATAAAAATTGCGAAAATTTGGCAGATACTGTTCGTAAAACTCGAACATTTTTGGGTCCTCATGAAGCACTTTGTCGGATCGCAATATAGAAATTGGTGGAAAAATTCGAGCTGTTGGGACAAGTTTGTGATGTGAAGAATAAAACCCGTGCACGTCGCTCAAGAACAGCCGAGAATATTGCTGCTGTAGTCGAAAGTGTTGAAGAAAACCCAGGTTTGTCCATTCCTCGCCGTTCTTTGGAATTAGGCATTCCACAAACGTTTTTATTGCCGAAATTGTATAGTATTGATCTGGACAACGTTTACTTTCAACAAGATGGCGCTACGTGCAACACAAGCAACGAAACCATTGATCTTTTGCGGGAAAAGTATCCGGACCGTATCATCTCTCGAAGAGGTGATCACAATTGGCCATCGAGATCTTGTGGTTTTAAACCTTGCGACTTCTTCCTCTGGGGCCACGTGAAAGAGAAGGTCTAAGTCAAAATAGCACAGCGTCGATTCAGGACCTCAAGGATGGAATTCGTGAGGCTATCGAGGACATAGGGCAGCCACTTTGCGATTTGGTTATGGAAAATTTCATTGAAAGGATAATATGGTCCTGTAAGCGTGGTCGTGGTGGTCATTTGCCTAATGTTATTTTCAACTATTATTGGCATAGCTTCTTCTTTATAATGAAATAAACATCCGATCATTTATATTGAAAAATGGCATATCAAAATAACACCTCTTATTGGAAAACCCTCTATTATCATAGAAGTGTTTTTAAGGCTGCTTTGAAGCCCTGGGCAGACAATTATTTCAGTTGCAGACCATAGACGTTCCAACAAGACTCTGCACCGGCTCACAAAGCGCGAGTGAACCAAGAATGGTTGAAAAACAACGTTTCCAACTTCATTTCGAATTTCTAAAATACTAGCAAGTTACGTTCCGTCAACTTTGACCGTCTCGAGGCAATAGTCACAGTGAAAGGTGGTCATATCGAGCCAAAGTTAAATTATTCTGAAATTTGGATTATTTTCATATGTTCTGTACATAAAAATAAATGTAAATCATTGGTCTAACCGCTCTAACCGAATTTATGACCTTTTGAAAATGTTACACTTCGAGTGCCAGACCATGTAGTGAATCTATTCTTCTACCTTATCACTCAATTCTCTGATGAGATTCTCCGCTAAGTTTATCTGCTCATTTAATGCTTTCTGATTCTCCTCGTAACTCTTAACTTTGGATGTTAGATTGCTCTCTCTGTCCTTCAACTCTGAGATCTGTCTCTCCAGTGCATTCTTCTGGTAGAACTGTTCATTTAGTCGTCCCTGCAGCTCAGAGATCTTATTCTGGGTTTCCGAAGTCACAGTCTCGAGCCTCGACTGTAAACCTACGACACTCTTCCTGCTCAACTTCTCTGATGTCTCCATGGATGACCTGTGCTGCTCTTCCATCTTTTGAGCATGTTGAAGCTGTGGAAAGGCAAAACGTCGCAATTTTCGAGGATTTTTATATTATAGGTAGTATATTAAGTATGCGTGTCGAAATTATTGAACACATTCATTTTCTCAGAAGAAAAATATTGGGCAACAAAATCCTAAAACAGGTAAATTTTTGTTTCATTTTTAACAAATTTTTTTGCATTTGCCTGTGCCATTCCCATCAACCATCTACATTTTTTGAATAGGAAAAGCGGATCATGTGGTACTTTTTTGACAAGTTAAGTTTAGTTTAAAAGGGGGTTACAGTACACGAATGGCGGGGAACCCAGATTAAAAAGACCTTATTTTTCTTCCTACCTCATTGAGTTTGTTCCGGCACTCCCAGATCATCTTTGAGTCGATGACGTAGGAGCTCAGTGCTTTAATAGCAGCTTGACTATCTGGGTGTATGGCTTCTAGATTTATATCTAGACATCTTTTCCGCTTGAAAGACGTTCATACAGGAGCCTAGCGACAGTGCGTACTTGGTATTTGGCCCGTACATCCCAGTGCCAACTCCTGTAGAGGTTTTGGAACAATCTGTATACCATTTTACGGTATTTTTTTCAAGGTTATAGTCGGTGTATTCCCGTTCCCATTCCTCTCTTTTACTTAGCAATGTCCTGAAGTTTTTCTCAGTGCTTACTTTCTTGATCATTACATCACTAGGGAGGTTCGCAGATAAGATGTAGTTTTTCAGAGAGGACCAGACTCTCTGATTATTTATTCTCTCATTACTTGTACCTTCCTTAGATATTCTGATGATAGCCTCATGGGTTACCCTATCAATCACTAGATGTAGAGGTGTGAGATCCATAATGACCTCAAGTACCCTAGTTGGACACGTTCTCATAGCTCCAGTGATGCACATACAGGCAAGCCTCTGTAATTTATCGAGCCTTTTCCTCGTACTTACCTGACTTGCCTTTGCAAACCAGTCTACTGCCCCTTATGTGATTATAGGTCCCACAATCATGACGTACATCCATTGCAACATTTTTGGGTTACAACCCCAATTTTTGCCTCATAGACATCTGCACGCCATTAGAGCCCTTTTCGTTCTGCCAGTAGCAGTATCAACATGCTTATTCCACAGAAGTTTACTATCCAATGTTATTTCTAGCTATTTAAATTCTGACTTCCACTCCAAGATATTTCCGTTTAAATATAAAGTTTTCATGTCAGGAAGATTTCTTTTCCGAGTGAACGGAATTACTACAGTCTTGTTTGGGTTGATGTTCAGCCCCAGAGACAAGCACCACTGCTCAATAATTCTAAGGCCTTTCTGCAGTAAGTCGCAAAGAGTGCCTTCGAATTTGCCTCTTATTATTAGGACTATGTCATCAGCATAGCCTACACATTCGAAGCCAAGCTCCACCTTTTTGGCAAGGTTCTCGTATCTTCTTTACAGGCGTACATGCACTTTGTCATGGCTCATTTATTTTGAGATGATGGTTGGTACCTGATGAAATTTGTCACCAAATGAAAGTCGACCATTACGTAGTTTTGTTCATGCACAACTTTCAACCTCTTTCACCCCCTCACGTGAAAAATTAAAATGTGTGAAGCACTGAATTGAAACATTTTATTAAAAAGTTTCAACTTCAGTAGAAATGTACTAATAAAATACCTACCCAAGATCATAAATAAAGCGCAGTGTTTCACACATTATAATTTTTCACCTTGAGGGGGTGAAAGAGGTTGAAAGTCATGCATGAAAAAAACTGCGTAATGGTCGACCATTTGGTGACAAATTTCAACAGATACCAACCATCGTCTCAAAGTAAATGTGCCATGACTAAGTGCATGTACTGAAAACCTCTTGAACTAAATAAAAAAAAAATTCTTGAAAATTTCTGCACTCTCGTAAAGAAGATACCTTGTCAAAAAGTACCACATTACCCAATTACCCTTTTCAAAAAATTTAGAGGGTTGATGGGGATGGCACAGGGTGCAACAAAATCCTTCAAAAATGCATAAAAATTTGGTATAAGTGAAACAAAAACTAACCTGTTTTAGGATTGTGTTGTGTTGATTGTGTGCCAAATATTTTTCTTTTTAGAAAATGAATTTGTTCCATAATTTTGACGCATACTGTATAAGGTGAAGTGGGGTAAATGTGATAAGGGGCCATTGTGATAACGGACTATATATTCAGATCAATTCATTAATACTGCTGCCATCTATCTAACCGTCTTCAAAATTGCAAGCGAACCCCAAAACACTAGAACGAACGAAATTACTTGTCAGTATGGTTGTAAGGCACGTGAATATTATTTCTCATACGTAACCTTAAATTTCAGGTAGGTACGTCTCTACTTTATTTGGTGTAAATTTTTAATTGATGAGTTAAGTCTGTTTTATTATTTCCAGACTTATATTAACAGTTTTATAATGTGTTTTTAAATACTTTTAACTCATAAATTGCGCTGGTGATTTCTTTTTGTATATATATCACATTTGCCCCGCACGAAATGCTTTTTGGGGTAAATGTGACATATACATTTGAGGCAATTGTGATAATAGAATAGGCGTGGTTCTTTCATATTTGAAGTGTCTTTTGACGGATATAATTTTATCTTAATGATGGAAAATAAAGTTTAATTAAAATAATAACGTTTATTATTATACAGTTGTTTCTGCCTAATTTGTTTTTACTTCCTTTTTGTTCAGAAGCTGAAGTTAATTTTCACATTTTTTGGCGTCGACTGAAATAAGGTCATCAATTTTGCATTAAGTGAAATATTTTATTTTTGTAAAAAACAAAGTATTCAATAATGTAAGATTTTTATACATTTACCCCAATCCTTTCCAAATAACTTAGTCATAGGAATCTGAAAGCTTTTATCACATTTACCCCAGCTGGGGGCAATTGTGATTGACCGGCATCTTTTTTTTTAAAATTACCCAACATTCTCAGAAAAGATTTCGAAGAGTAACCAGAATACGATCAATAGAAACTATTTGTGATCATGCTTGCATTTTTTGGAATGTTTCAGCTTTATTCAAACTGTTACTTATAACACTTTGTTTATGAACTAATCAAATACTATATCACATTTACCCCACTTCACCTTACTTAATTAATGTTATTTACATACCCGTTCTTCAAGGGTTTTATTGGTCTGACATAGCTGTGAGATTTTTTCTTTTTGTTCTTCAATGATGAGATCAAGTGTGTTTATTTTGCGTTTTTCTTCAGTTTCCCATTTGAGTTTGGCTGATTTGATGAGATCCATTGCTTTCTTTTCTAGTTCTACTCTATCTTTTCTCTCTAGTTCCAGCGTTCTTCTTAGGGCCTGCAATTTCGATTGAAAAGTTGTTCACACATTTTGCAAGATTATCAAGAATTGATTCGTTCATCAAAATACAGGGGTGGCATTTCATCATATACACTGCGCAAAAAAATTAACGCACATTATGGAAATCTCAAATTTATTCTACAACTGAAAGTGTTCTCGATGATAATTATTTTTATCAGAATTATGAATGCATATGTTATCCACTTTCAACGTTTTTCTTCAATACAATTTTTTTTCCCAGCATGAATAAAAAAAGATGAGATTATCAGATTTGAATGTATTGGCTCCACTCTGAAATCAGTTTTTTCTCGATCATTCTAGTGATCAAAAGTTTTTCTTTCGTTTTATTTTCTACACTCGATCGCTATGCAACGCGAAACACGCAATTTGACCCA
>CM024243.1:56322162-56464775 GCA_013421045.1 Propylea japonica
GTTGACTTTATATCTGCCAAAATATTGAAATTAATTTCTGAGGCATATAGCAGATCATTTTGCCTATCTTATAAATGATTCAGTCTGTTCTGGTATTTTTCCGCATGTACTTAAGAATGCCACTGTTTTGCCTGTTCTCAAGAAGAATGATCCTATGATGTTACTAACTATAGACCTATTTCGTTGTTGAGTTGTATTCTCTAAAATTTTCGAGAGAATAGTTTATGGAATGATAAATTTTTGAACACTTTCAACTTACTACAGAAAGTCAATATGGTTTTTAGAGCAGGACATCAACTGAGTCTGCTGTTCTGGATTTTGTACACACGATTCAGTTTTCGTTGGATAAAGGATTGAATGTTGCGGGATTGTTTTTTTCCGATCTACACGTGCATTTGATACTATTCACCTCCATTTTTTAGTGAGCAAATTGTACAATCTTGGATTTCGTGGAGTGTTCCCTGGATGGGATTAAACATTATGTGTCTGACAGACATTGCATGTGAGGGTCGGGGAGGTTTTCCTCAGACGAATGTTTGTGGATCTCGGTGTTCCTCAGGGATCGGTCTTGGGTCCTCTTCTATTCATTCTCTTTATAAATGACCTGCCACACCATATAAGAACTAAAATTATTATATTGTAGATGACACTTCATTTATTGTAACAGCTGAGAATCTGATGAACTCACAGAATTATGTCAAGTACTTTTGGTGTATTTCGCCAACTGGTGTAAGCAGATGCACTCGTTCTGAATTTAGATAAGACAAAGTAAGTCAAATTTTGGTTTTGAAGAGGGAAATTGTTTTGGTTCTGAAACATGGTCAACATAGCTTGATTTCTGAAGGTCTACAAAAATTTCTGGTATTTATATTGATGAGTGTCTGAGATGGTCTGAGCAGATATCACCTGTCAGCAGGAAAGCTTAGTTCTTCATTTTATGCAATCGTCGTATTAGGGATTCTCTTCCTCTCGCTGCAGTACTGAATGTTTACTACAGCTTGGTTTTATAGCCCCATCATAGCATATGGTGTACTAATTTGGGGATGCTCTGGGGATCTTATGAGGGTGTTTATAGCACAGAAACGCATCATTAGAATGATATTCCGTCCAGTCCACGAACATCTTGTAAGACTGTATTTGTAAAACATGAGATCTTAACAGCTCCATGTATATATTATACAAATGTCTCTTAATCATTAAAAATAATGAGGAGTGCACTCCTAAGCTTTCCAGCACTCACAACTATGGTACAAGGAATACTAGAACTTTTATTGTGCCTAAACATAGAACAGCGAAATATGAGACATAGCTAAATATAAGAGTATTATTTTGATAATCATCTTCTGATACAATAAATCACTGAAGTTGTCTGCTTTTGGTAGGAAAATAAAATCTTTACTTTTAAGTAAATGTTATTATAGTATAAATGAATATCTTAATGATGAATGCATTCAATGATTTGTAATTTTCATTTCCTCTTTATGTATGTATATTTTGACTTGTCCTATACACTGTTTGTGTCTAAATGGAGAATAAATACTATTCTATTCTATTCTATTGCGGTCCGACAAGGTGCTTCACGACGACCCAAAAATGTTCGAGTTTTACGAACCGTCTCTGTCAAATTTTCACCTTTTTTATAGTGAATTTTAATAATTTCAATGCGTTTTTGCAGCGTGTATCTTTCCATTTTTATTAATGGCGTATTTGCTAGCGGGCTATTCAAAATAACACCTCCAAAATAAAACCTCTTATTGGAAAACCCTTTACTAATGAATTGAATCGCCCATCATCTTCAAAAAAGTGGTTACATTTTGATTGTTGTTGATTTCTCCCTGTAGCTCCTTAGGTTTTTTGAAGATATAACAGTTTTCTGGCGGGTTTCTGAGCTCCATCTGTGGGTGACTAGAAAATTGGAGGATCGCAGTTCATAAGCGGGAGTCCACGAAAAATTTATCTGGTTTCGATTCTGAAGAACTGAAATGTTATTTGGATTCCACCTAACAATTCAATATTCTGGACTGTGGGGAATTGCGAGGAAGTTCTTGATAACTTTTCCCTCGTCACATATTGTTGAAAAAAATTTACGTGTTGTCAAACAATTTTTAACAAAAAATAGAACAGGAACATCACCAAACATGGAGATTTGCGGTTACTCCTAATATAATCAAAAGGAAATATGTATTGATTAATTTGCTGTCGATCCATCAACTACAAGGTCAGGTACTAGAAGTGTAACCAGTTTCAAGCCATAGCGCACCTGCCACAGTAACATGAGCTATTTAGAAATTTTGCTAAGTGAAAGTTTATTATTTTTTACAAGCTTACGAAAGCAACTTTCAGAAAGTTGATGAAACCAGTTTCAAGCCATAGCGCACATGTCACAGTAACATCAGTTACATCCTCAATCGTTTTCATTGTGCCTGGTGCCTTATTCTCAACAAGAGATCTTTCAAATCGAATACGAGCCTAATTGCGCAGTGTGAATTTTTTCAGGTAAAAGAGGGACTAGCGCAATGAAGTTCGTATACGCTTTGAAAGATCACTTGTCCAGAATACGGGGCCTTTCGTAGAAGTTATGGTACATTTTATTAGAGATATATTATATATTGGGACTGACCTTGCAGTCAGCACCAAAGTAAATAATACATATCTGATATCACAGAAACGGTTCATTTTTCCATTGGTTCCATAAGCACCAATTAGGCACTTAATATTGGTATATTAATTTCACAGTAATTTGAAAGTTTTGGGTCTGAGCGTGAATTCAGCACAAAAAACTTGAATTGTCAATCTCTCAAAAACTACAATGGTGCTATAAGAGTATGATGGGACACTCACAGGTACAAATTTGGCACTTAATATTGGACATAATCCCAAATTAGTGCTCCAAACTTTAAGTTAACTTCGCGCACCTTAAATTTTCAAATAATAGAAAAGAATGTGTAATATATTATATAATATTGTATATATAATAATATAATATTATCTAAATTGGTGGTTCACCATTTACGTCATTGCATCAATTATTTCAATTGGTTTCGTGCACGTTTGACAACTGACAGCACACCGGAGGTATAACAACCCCACTTTTCCTTTGTAAATCATAGCAAAACAACGGAAGATTTTGGTTTTATCAAGTGTTTCAGTTGATTTATTTCTTCTTTGGGCTGAAAAATCGTGAAAGAGGACCAATCAAATTGTTCAGATCATATTCATCGAGGACGATATGTAGAAAAATATCAGTTTTGGGTATTCACCCTTGTCAACAGTAGAAGGAAGATATTTATCCATCTAACTTGGCTCATTTCAGAGATAAAATGTATCCTGATATGATCAGTTATCCAGGGGAAACAAAGAATGCTGCTGCAGTGAATCATATGATATTTATAATATTTATTCTTCAGTATATGGAAAGAAGAAAAATTATCATATTTGTTTATTGAAATGAAAGCCATGATTCCATGATGATTTTATTGAAAAATGAAAGACTTTAATGAAAATTAAACACTAAATTTCAATTATTCACAACGTAGAAAACGATTTCTATTAAATAAAAATTAAAAAATTAAATAAATATTTTGTCGAACGAAAAGCATTCATCATTCAATACAAACCAATAAATTTTAGTCTCTTGTATAAACAAAAACTTAATTATATAATAAGAAATTGTAATTAATTTTACAATACAGAGTTAGAAGTAAGTATAGTTTATGCTATTTTCTATAAAATAGTGAATAGCGGCGATAGCAGGTACCTTTTACTTGCCTCATATTAAAAACAAAAGATATACTGCAAATTGAGAGAACATCTAGATGAGTTTTAGTCCAGTGAAATGATTTCAGGGTATATATTTATAAAAACTCAAGTTATCACAACAATTTTGTCAATTAACTCTTCATCTCTTTTCTTTAACGGGTGAATTGGAAATGCATCCAATAATGTTCTATATTTCCTCCTTCAAGTCCAAATATGAATCCTGAAACTGGCTAATCTCTGATTTTGACTGCACGTTACGTCTCAAATGCTTTCTCTGGTGGAAACTGGTGATCAACTAATGAAATACTATTTTTTCATAACCACCATCCTATAAAATGGTGACCTGTGAAAGATTTTCATTGTTTACTTCATCTGCAACATACTTCACCATACTTTGTTAATCCTTTCCAGCCTTCTAGTCTAATGATCATTTTTTTCCTTTCTATTATTGAAGAATTAATATTATAAATATCAATCCATTCGCTGTACCAGCACTCTTCGTTTCTACTAAATAATGGATAATAATATCAGGATACATTTTATCATCGGAATAAGACACATTAGATAGATAAATCTTCTGCAGTAGATAAGGGTGAATGCCCAAAACTGATATTTTTCTACATGTCGTCCTCTATGAATATGGTCTGAACTTAATAAATAATTTGATAGGTCCATTTTCACGATTTTTCAGTCCAAAGAAGAAATAAATCAACTGAAACAACCAAAATCTCTCGTTGTTTTGCTATGATTTACATAGGAAAAGTTGGGTTTTTATACCTCCGGTGTGCTGTCAGTTGTTAAACGTGCATGAAACCAATTGGCCTAACTTGTGGTAGTTCTGAATACAACAACAATTAAGGTTATGTTCCGACGTTATTTTAGAAACAGAAATTTTCGTGTTTCATTGTTTTGATTAAAAAATTACTCTAAACTTGTCAAAGTTTCCTAACTAATTATTCATTTTTTTCCGATAGTGCTACTACATCTTTGGCGACTTGTGCCAGGCCATGTCAAACTTAAAAATTCAAGACAACGATTCAGTGGGGCCTTTGCCTAACGTACCGAACTACATCCAACAGCGGAACCTACAATCCTCTTGAATACATGCCAAGCCGTTCTACACACAAGCGAGCGAAAACAACCGTCTACGGTTACAAACAGAGAGGAGTCCGTTTTGAGTGGAAGCGGTAAGTGTGAAAGAACTTTATCTTTTGTCTTTGTCCGAGATACTGCATTCTTAACTATGAGATAATGGTAGTGTTAGGTTTTAAGGGCTGCGTTCACAAACTTACTCCGAGCACGCTCTGCTTACTCCGAAGCATTCAGAAACTCACTTCAGCCTGTCAGACTATGTACATACTTCCGATTGTTCAGAAACTTTCTCGGAGTAAGCTCCATGTACCCTTCTTGCATTTTTGCAGAGTATTCTGTACTCTGACAGTTATTTGAATTTAAAGCGTTATGCATTCTTTGTCATTCATTCAAGTAAAATATTTCTATTTTGAGTTTAAAGCTTGTTTCGTCATTTTGAGTTAATATCTCTGTTTTCCAACGATGAACTAGAAAACTAGAAGTTTTATGTATTGGCAGTAATACCAGTAAATACTCAAAATTAATGAAGGTATAGGTACATAACTCTTGAAACCGTAATGTGAAAGTGTTGTTCGAATTTAAAATTTATTCATCGTTATTATTCATTTTGGGTGAATATTTCGGATTTCACACGATAAACCAAGAATTTAACTATTCTAACTTAACCTACGTCGAACAAATGACATTTTTCAGAGTAGAGTTTCTGAAACGACGACCAAACTGCATTTACTACTCGTCATATCTTACTCTACTCTCAGATTGAGTTTGTGAACGCACCCAAGATCATTTTAAAACGTATTTTAGGGAGTTTTAAGGGCTATCCACACATTTCGGTGGCGTGACGGCAACGTTGTTGTCATTGCTGCGATCCCTTCAGTGTAATCCGTTGAGTATTTTTTACCATGCACACAACAACGTAGTGTCGTCAGTGTAAGTGTTTTCCCGGCAGTGCACCGTAATCGCCGGAATATTATTGCATCGGGCATGGCTTTTCCCTTTGCTTCAAATAGGGAATTTTCGGAAACTTACTCGAGTTTACTCGATCCCTTACCTTCGCATTCGTTTACCTAACCCGAACATTTAACCTGTGTCCGGAAAGTACGGTGCTACTCGATCACAAACACAGGTTGATTTATCGTTACCGTACAGAAGAGCAGGGTCGTAGAGTCACCGTAGGGACTGCAGTTTAATTTTGTATTTGAAAAAGGCTGGAATAAGTCTCTACTCTTGTCTTAGTAATTTCATACATTCTATTCCTAAAAATTATGGAGAGAGAAGAGAATTTGGCGCAATGTAAAATGTGTGGTTCTACGAACCAAGAAATAGGTCAACCAACTTCATAACTTTGTATACGGATCTTTCTGTGTTAAGCTACAGCCTTTTTCACTTCTTTAATACAGGGTGGCCGGACGATTGACATCAATAAAAAAAACAGTTCCTCATGTCATGGGGTATTCGAATCACCCCCATGTTTGCTATCCGATTTTTCACGGTTTCCGAGTTATGATTTGTTTTATGAAATCTGAGAATTTTCAAACTTGAACATCTCCGAAAATTTTTTCAAAGAAATAAAGGCTCTTCTTATATTTTTTTGTTGTGAATAGATCTCCATGAATTGTACTTTCATACATAAAATAACCAGCATCGTAACTTTGATAAAAATTATGGAAATGTTGGTCTCAAGTGAGAAAGTTACGTAATTTGGATCATGATCTACATTTTTCAAATTTGAATTAAAAATGTAAACAGGTTACTTCATGGTTTCTTAGTAGGCTTAAAAACTGCGCCCAACACTCAGCTTTCAGAATTATTAATAAAAAATGGCACTCAACAGTCTACTTTTGCTAGAATTAGCCTTCAAAGTCAGCGAGGTGGAAAAAATCAAAGAACTAGACATTTACTCAAAAATTATTTTTTGCCATTTTAAGATTTTCCTGATCAAAATATAATATAAAATGCTGAAAATTAATGAAAATTAGCATTCTAAGAAACGTTTTAGATAAGAAAAAGAAAAAGGTATGGCAATAAATCACACATCATGTAGAAAAAGAAATTTATTTATAAAATTTACAATAGGTTTTCAAAAAGGCCACCTCCAGCCTCAATACACATCCTACACCTTCGCAAAATTTGTTTATTCACTTATTTTTATTTATTTTAATTTTTCTTTTTCTTATCCAAAACTTTTCTCCTAAAGCAAATTTCAGCATTTTCTATCATAACTTGATCAGAAAAATCTTAAAATGGCAAAAAATAATTTTTGAGTGAACGTCTAGTTCTTTGATTTTTTCCACCTCACTGACTTTGAAGGCTAATTCTAGCAAAAGTAGACTGTTGAGTACCATTTTTTATTAATGATTCTGAAAGCTGAGTGTTGAGCGCAGTTTTTGAGCTTACTTAGAAACCATGAAGTAACCTGTTTACATTTTTAATTCAAATTTGAAAATTTAGATCATGATCCAAAATACGTAACTTTCTCACTTGAGACCAACATTTCCATAATTTTATCAATTTACGATGCTGGTTATTTTAGGTATAAAAGTACAATTCATGGCGATCTATTTACAACAAAAAAAATATCAGAAGAGCCTTTTACTTTTTTTTTTTAAATTTTCGAAGATGTTCAAGTTGAAAATTCTCAGATTTCATAAAACAAATCATAACTCGGAAACCGTGAAAAATCGGATAACATACATGGGGTGATTCGAATACCCCATGACATGAGGAACCTGTTTTTTTATTGACGTCAATCGTCCGGCCATCCTGTATAGTCACAAACATTCAACATGGGGGTCACACCAGAATTTATAAGAAATATTTCACAAAAGCAAATAAATGCAAGCAAAGTTGGAGACAATCCGAAAACATACTATGACTGAAAAAAAATTCTTTACTTCTTTAACACCCTGTTTAAGTTTCCGGAAACGCCTACAGACACATGTATTACCCGCTATATACAGGGTGTCCCATTACTCGACGTCAACCCGGAACCGGGTGAAAAGGCAAGTAATGCTGGTTGTCAGAAAAATATTAAAAAAAATCAAAGTTGCATGATTTCAAATAATGCGCATTTAAAAAAACACGCAAATTCCACACCCTGTGAGAGTCTTTTCGCTCCTGTTGCCACAAATATCAACTTTTTCCAACTTTTTTCTTTGCTGTATAACCTTGAATAATGCTTGTCTAAACTGTAATCAAAATTTTGATACCAGCTGATCTAGGTTTCATAAAAATAGGCCTTACTTCTTAGAAAAAAATCGAAATAAACAATTGCCTAGTTTCAACTGACTGTATTGAAAAAAAATGTATTACGTAGGTTTGGCATGTTTTTTCAAAAGTTGGCGCATTTAGTGAGGATTCCAAAATGGTATAATACTTGTTTAATTGTAGCTGCCGTAGTCAAATTTATTTTCGATTGCCTTTGAATACACTTTTTCGTTAACTGCTTCCCAGTAATAGAGTCCAATGGATTCAAGTCCGGTGAACGGGCCGGCCACGAGATTGGACCGAACATCCGATCCATCTTCCGGGAAAAAATGTCCACAGAAAAAAAATTTTCAGAGAAATTTCTCCGGAAAACTTTCTTCTGAAAAATTATTTTCTCTGGAAATTTTTTTTCTGATAACATTTTTTCCCGGAAGATGGATCGGACTTTCTGGTCCAATCTCGTGGCCAACCCGTTCACCGGACTTGAATCCATTGGACTCTATTACTGGGGACAGTTAACGAGAAAGTGTATTCAAAGGCAATCGAAAATAAATTTGAACTACGGCAGCTACAATTAAACAAGTATTATACCATTATGGAATCCTTACTAAATGCGCCAATTTTGAAAAACATGCCAAACCTACGTGGTACATTTTTTTTCAATACAGTCAGTTGAAACTAGGCAATGTTTATTTCGAATTTTTTTTCTGAGAAGTGAGTCCTATTTTTATGAAACTTAGAGCAGCTGGTATCAAAATTTTGATTACAGTTTAGACAAGCATTATTCAAGGTTACACAGCATAGAAAAAAGTTGGAAAAAGTTGATATTTGTGGCAACAGGAGCGAAAAGACTGTCACAGGGTGTGGAATTTTGCGTGTTTTTTTAAATGCGCATTATTTTGAAATCATGCAACTTAGATTTTTTTTATATTTTTCTGACAACCAGCATTACTTGCCTTTTCACCAGGTTCCGGGTTGACGTCGAGTAATGGGACACCCTGTAATATTTAACTGAATGTCACTCTACGGGAAGTCACGTCACTGAAATGTTTAGATCGACCTTTAGTAGTTAAATTTGATATGAAAATTTTTCTAAACGGTAGTGACTGGTTTTGATATCTCCGTGTACAAGAAATTTTCTGACTTTATGATTAATGAATTATGAAACTGTCATGTATTGAACATTTACAGAATTTATGACTTAATTTGGTTTTTTGTTCACTACGACCTTAATGTAAATTATGTATCCGCCAGCCATTTCGTCTCCAAAATTCTCCAAAAATTTCACATGTGCCAACTTAACTTTTTCCATACTTGTAATAGAAGGGTCTTGTCACGGTCGCCAAATGTTAAAATCTTCAAGAAGTATATTAGGTAGTCGTGGGTTAAGTATAGTATGCTACTCGCGTATAATGGCTGTTATTCACTTGGTGATTTCGCCTAAACTTCACCTCGTTAAAAATAGCATTATAAGCTCGTTGCATAATATACATGATTAAAGAACACTAAGATTTTAATTAAACATGGAAAAAGCATTTGGCCATCAATAGATTTCCATCTAAATTCTAGAATCCTCCCAGATTATTTTCAATCGATATCTTCGTGATATTCGACTTGTTACCCTATTTTTTGGTGCGCAGTTTTCGGTTTTCTTTATTTTGCCTTTTATGTTAAATTTTTCTTCATTCCATTTTGATAGATTTTATATTTTGTATGTTTCTTCCATATTACAATGCATTGCGAACACTTCGTATATTGTTATTTGGCTGGAGGATACATGTCGAGATGAACAATAAAAACTAATTAAAACATAGCACGTAGTAAATTTTACAATTTTTGAGTACATCAAGTATTTTTTTGATTATTCGTATTATACATCAACGACTCAATAGCTTGTGCGAGTCGAAGATTAGAGTAACAGTAGCTAAACATTGATTATTCGTAACAATTGAAATTCTAGATTTAGACCTTGGACAAAGTGAAAAAAAATTCCATTAAACCATAACCTATTGAAAATTTCCAACGACATTTCAGACTTGCTGCAGTGGTCCTCGGAAGATAATAAATCAAGAAAAAGCGATCAAGATTCTATTATTTTATAATTATTCGAAATGTATATCTACAGGGGGATCTTCGAACGGTTCCGATCCCTTAAAGACGCAGCCACAGGTCACAGCAGCGGTACGGACAGCGACATAACCTCACTGGGCCCAGGAACAACCGCCGCTGCCTTCGGGCAACGGGAACGGGAGCTCGAACGGCTCGATCAGAGCAGCGGAACTGCCGTGGCCGCCCAATCGAAGGACATTGCCGGTAGTAGACAATCTTTTAAGATAGCAATGGGAACCCTTGCGAGATGTTTGTCGATGTTATGTAGTTAGGTTTGGACGTATGCTGTGTGAGGTTGAAAGGTTTTTTTGTGTCCTTCCGTATTTCCAGATGTTCCTAATAGTCCCTAGCAGGAAAGTTCTGGGGTAGTTTTGATTTTTTCGATTTTTTATGTTTTTTGGGGTGCTGAATCCGATTCTGAGGTTTGCTAACAAAATTTCGTGAGGGAACATTGAAAAAAAAAGAAAAAGTCTCATTCTTTGGCAGTTTTCTGCTTATAACTCGGAAACTATCAACTTTTCGTGAAAAACCTTTCTATACAAAATGAAAGTACGTGAAATTTCCTACAAAATGTATCGCCACAGCTTGTTCTGCGACAACCCGTCCTGACTCAAATTATAGTTGAAAATGAGGTATTTTCTATGACTCAATAAATGAAAACAAATTAAATTCAGTGGTTCCGATAATGCGAACGTCTTGAAATTTTGCATGAACATTCAGTATATCAGTCTCGATTCACAAAAAACATTTAACTCGAATCGGATATCTTGTTATGGAAATATAAAGATTCTTCTTTTCAATATTCCAATTCAATTTTCTATGGTTCTCTTCACACAATCGTCACACAATTTTGCATAAGGCTTATTATGAGCATGTTGCATTTGGCCGCACCATTTCATTTCGATTGGTTTAGTTTTATCTGGGATATTGAGGAACAGAAATTTTGAATGGCCATGTTTTATGAAACATAGAATATGGCCATTCAAAGTTTTTGTTCCGCAATATCTCAGACAAAACGAAACCCATCGAAATGAAATGTTGCAGCCATATGCAAGATGCTCATAAGAAGCTTCATGCAAAATTTGGTGGCCATAGTGTGAACAGAACCATAGAAAATTGAATTGGAATATGGAAGAGAAGAATATTTATATTTCCATAACAAGATATCCGATTCGAGTTAAAATTTTTTTGTGAATCGAGACTGAATGTTCATGCAGTATTTCAAGACGTTCGCATTATCGGAACCACGGAATTTAATTTATTTTCATTTATTGAGTCATAGAAAATACCTCATTTTCAACTATAATTTGAGCCAGAACGGGTTGTCGCAGAACAAGCTGTGGTAATACAATTTGTAGGAAAATTTCATATACTCTCATTTGGTATGAAAAGTTTTTCACGAAAAGTTGATAGTTTTCGAGTTATAAGCAGAAAACTGCTTTTTTTCAATGTTCCCTCACGAAATTTTGTTAGCAACCTCAGATTCGGATTCAGCACCCCAAAAACATAAAAAACCGAAAAATCAAAACTACCCCAAAACTTTCCTGCTAAAAAACCCTATTTGACTGTACTATAAACAATCTTCTGGTATCATTCTTCTGAAAACCCTTTTTGAAACGTTTTTTCTGCAGCATAAATTCTTTTTCCATAATTTAGTTGAAGATTGAGAATACACTCACCGGAAAAATAATCGATTCGCTCAAAAAATAGACGAAGTTTGTTCATTCATAAATATGTAATTTCTAGTTCGATTCGATTGAATTTTTTTCAATTGTAGTAGTCCGGTCTATTGAGACATTCGAAGTTACATAAAGTCCCAACAAGCTGAATTTCTGTGAAGTTGTTCAAACATAATTATAAACAATGTCTAAAAGTTCCTCATCATTCCCCTGTGAGGAAAAAAAATTATTCGAGGTCAAATGTCAAAATGAGTTTTTTGCCGCGCGATTTCAGCAAAACGGTAAGATTTATCGTAAAGTACCTCAGACAAAAATTTTAGATCATAAAATATCTATAAAAATGTATCAATACTTTTTTCTTACGAGCCACCGTTTCTGAGATATAACGATTCAAAAAGTTATAAAAATTGTTATCGTCATAATATGCACACGTTTTTCACCACCTATGAGGTAGTGTACTTAGCGAGTAGTTATAACTTTTTGAATCGTTATATCTCAGAAACGGTGGCTCGTAAGAAAAAAGTATTGATACACTTTTTATAGATAATTTATGATCTACAATTTTATCTGAGGTACTTTCATGATAAAACTTACCGTTTTGCTGAAAATCGCGAAACTCATTTTTTGACATTTGACCTCGAATAAAATGGGAATGATGAGGAACTTTTAGACATTGTTTATAATTATGTTTTGAACAACTTCACAAATTCAGCTTGTTGGGACTTTATGTAACTTCACTCTCATTTTTTGGTCTAAATAGACCGGACTATAGGTTTTATCCTTAATCAATCACCAGTTTTGAATTTCAAGAAAACTCGGCGTAAGTCATTTTTTACTTGATGAAACAAAATTAATTCAACTTTATAACCACCCCTGGTGTGTTCGAGTGTTCCATCGTGTGATTTCTTATTTCATCATCAAGACACATCTTTTCTTGACAATTTAATTCTTCATTCATAAGGATTGCTCAATTTTTGTTGAAGATACAGGGTTTAGGGAAACATCAAACTCCACAATTTCGCTATGACTATGAAAGTAATTTCACAGATTTAACCTTAAATCCGAACGTCATGAAAATAAACTGAAAACTAAGTGAAAACATAAAACAAGAGAAGTTTCAACGCGACATGTTGTTCGGTATGCACCGTTTATTGGAGACGATTTCTTGCTAATGCTGTATGATGCCCGACCAGTGGCGGCTCGTGAGATTTCAATCAGAGGAGGCCCAAGACCACGCCACCAACAAAATAATTTCTTTCGAACTTGGCTTCCTGTCAGCCCACTAGCATGTATATACCATTCTACGCAAAACGAACCATTATGAACAGAATTAATAATTAAATTTAACATTGCTGGTCGAGGTATCTTAATTACTTGAGTTATGAAAATTTTATCATCGGAAGGCATTCTAACGAAAATATATTCAAATAAAATCTACAGGATCTTGTGTTCACTACTTGCATTTTTTTTTCTCACTTCTTCTTTCGTTTCCATCTTTCTTGCTGAAATATTGGAATCTTACCCCTACATACTTTTCGAAAAATGTCATAAAACTACAAACCACACGCTAAAGCCGGGTTTCATAAAACTCCGATCACGGTGATAAATGAAATGTCATTATTTCTGTGCAATTTTCAGGTCATTTTTGAGATAAACCATCGACTGAATTCAAAATCAACGATTTGATTGCCCGATCAAGCTTTATAAAACCCACTGTAAAACGATAAAGGATTAATACTTCGTTAATAAAAAGGGAGGAAATCAAAACAACAGCTGATCTCCATCCACGATGATCGGGTTGATTCGGCCCGATCGGACGCCAGTTTCGGCTAAGCTCGTTCGCCTAGAAGCGGAAAGAAGGCTGTGGTGGAGTGGGCCTCCGGTCAACGTGGTCTACGCTATTGTCAAGTGGTTCCGCAAGTCACGAATGTTTAGAGCAAGTTCACGAGCATTTGAAACAGGCTAACGAATCTCGACTCGTGGAGGCGAGCCTCCTCCGGAGTTTGCGTTACGTTACGTATACCGATTCGGAAATTCACATCGAGAACATACGATATACAAGGCATCAGACAGAGAATTCTTCCCTACAGTTGCACAGATGAATAGGCGAGATAATCAAGTGCGATAACTGAATGAATTCAACTGTCTTACTGCGATAATCTAGTCTCATCTCTCTCTTATCGCAGTATGGTAGGGACCTGAACTACACGTATAGAATTTTTAATTTGTCAGGCTGCCCGTAATACTCGATTCAAGTATTTACTGTTGCCTACCATACTAAAGAATTACGCTCCTCTAAACGAAGAGAGAGACAAGACTAGAATAAAGAAGTAAGACAACTGAACTCAGTGTGTTACAGCAAGTGATTGTCTCGACTATTCATCTGGGCAACTGGACCGAAGAATTCTCTGTCTGATGCATTGTATATCATATGTTTCAGATGTGAATTCCAAACCTGTATAGCAGGATAGCAGCAGCAACACAAAATACGTAGTATACGTATTTTGTGTTGCGGATAAGGTATGAATGTTTTATCGCTGAATAATAAACAAATGTTTATTAATTTGAGATTTGGATAGTAGATAGAATGATGGATATAATACAGATATAGAAACGTTATTATTTTTCATTTGAACTTGAATTTAAAATGAATAAAATGCAGTGAAATTAGGGGGAGGCCCGGCCTCCTCTGCCTCCCTGAGGAGCCGCCACTGTGCCCGACCACATCAGTTGTATGTAGCTAGGATTGCCAGGAAGTGTTTAGAAGTGGTGATAACCAAGCATTCAATTGGCCTACTCTTAGTCCAGATTTGTACCCATTGGGGCACATTGGGATGCTCTTGGGAGGAGAATTCGATTTCGCGTATCAGCCCCTGAAAATTTGCAGCAGATCAGTGATGCTCTAAAGGTTGACGCTAACTAGACGAGACGAGACGAAGCGAAGAGTTGTTTTTCGGAGGCACGATTTGCACTAAATCAAATGGGTAGACGCTCACTTAGGAGGCGCGAAGCGAAGAACCGAATCGTTAGGCGCGAGGGCAGATAGACGCGCACATGGACGAAGCGAAGCGGTCGAAGGAAGCCGCGTCGTTTTCCGCTGGGGTCTTGCATTTGCATTGGAGACGACGGGTAGACACCATCTAGAACGCGAAGCGAGGAGGCGAGTCGTGGGTCGAACAATTGCGCTACCCTTGTTCATTCGGGTAGTCGGGATGCAGCAAGGGTAATAAAATTTTAGCGGCCTAAAAATAGGGGGAATTTCTTCCGATGCTTGCTCGCCTCATCGCTCCGTCCAAGTGCGCGGTCCCAGGCGAAATTACGCTTCGTCTCGTGTCGTCCAAGTGAACGTCAACCGTGATTGATTCAAAACCATACTAGCTTAGTCTGAATATTCTGCTCGGCGTGCACTTCTTGCTCTCAGCTGGTCTTTTATTAAGCTCTCTTCGCTCACTTCACTCTGCATCGTGATCTTTTATTATCAGAGCGAGCAAGAAGAGATATATTCGCTCCCGCTCAAAGCGAGAGCTCTTCCAAATGTCATTTATTTCTAACCTAAAAGTTAGTTTAGGACAGTTTAGGGTAGTTATTTATGTTCTGGATGTTTTAACGAAAGATGAAACTAATTTTTTTTGTACATATGTGGTACCGCGAAAGCAGCGACACCGTTTCAGAGCGAAAGACAGCAAATAATAATTTTGATGTTACGAATCTTTGACTTGACAAGCCTTTGCTCCTGAGCGTTCTTTTATTATTTTCACTCTACAACAAATGTCATGACGTCACAGATAATCTTGCTCGCTCCACAGATCATATTTTCAGACTAAGCAAATGAGGACATACCGAGCAGAATTGCAGCTGTTATCTGCGTCTGGGCGGAAAACACGTTATGTTTTTGATTTTGTTTTCATTAGGTCAAAATTTTAAGTTGAATTTGTTGGAGTACTGTTGTAGCCTTAGCGAAATTTATTGTCTTACTGAAACCCTGTATCAACAAAAATTGAGCTATTGTTGTGAATGAAGAATTAAATTGTCAGGAGATGTGTCCTGATGATGAAATAAGAAATCACACGATGGAACAACTGGAACACACTTGGGGTGGTTCTGAGGTTGGGGTAAAAAAACAGATTTTGTTGCGCCCCTTATAAAATGATGTACGCCGAGTCTTCTAAATTCAAAATCTTTGATTGATTAAGGATGAACAAACCTACAATTGAAATAAAATTCATTTGAATCGGACCTGAAATAATATATTTATGAATTAACAAACTTCATCGATTTTCTTAATGGATCGCTTATTTTGTCGGTCAGTGTATCATACAGAGATTACCACTGCCAAATGACAGCTCATTTTATTTGACCATTACACAGGGTATTTCAGATTAAGATACCCTAAATTCGGGAACTTAATCCCAGATAATTTCTTGACATGAAGTTTCTATGTAGTGTTGAAATTTGAGAAACAAATTGGTTTTTCGAAAATATTTTCGACACCGTCTACGATTTTTCTTTGCGTTTTGATATGTTATGAGTACGCATCGAAACAACTTTTTTTCAATTTAGAATTTTTTCTAATTTCCACAAGTGGCGTCCATACAGACTAATGTCCGAATCAATGAAAATCAGTGAAAAAATGGTACGCCAATGCTTTATTTCAAATTTGAAATTATTTTCGTAATCACCACATAATTCAAAGTAAGAATGGTATCTTGAGTTTTGCACTTGTTATTTCATCTGAGAGTATTACGAAATACTTTGATTACTTCCGAAATCGTCTAGACACAGCTCAGTCCCTTCATTTTCATTTTTTAATCAGAGAAATATCCACACAAGATAAGAGAAACTCATTACCAGCCACCAGGAATATTATTTTGTTGATGTATCAATTTGTATAATTAGTAATTATTTGGTTCGGCCTTTCTGCAGATGATGAAAGTTCACCAAATTGGTTGGGAGACGTCCTCATTTTTTGAAAATAAAGGAACTTGGCTGCCTTGAACTGTGTCTAGACGATTTTGGAAGTGATCAAAGAATTTCATTACTCTGTTAGATGAAATAGCATTTTATTTTTTATCTCACAAAGTATTCGTCGCAGATGAAAAACTCAAGATTCCATTCCAACTTTGAGTTATGTGGTGATTACGAAAATAATTTTAAATTTGAGAAAAGGCATTGGAGTACCATTTTTTTCATTAAATTGATTCGGACAGAAATCTGTACCACTGGTGGGAAGTTAAAATACATTTGAATAGAATAGTTTTTTTGACGTGTACTCATAACCAACCGAAACGCAAAGAAAAATCGTGTATCTACGGTGTTTAAAATATTTTCGAATAACCAATTTTTTCTTCAAATTGTACGCATCGTATCTCAGAAACAATGCATCAGTGACCCATAGTTCATAGGAACTTTATGTCATCTGTCCAAGTATAGGAAAAGCTACAAAATTTGTTAGTAAATCGCACTCAGATTGCTCTATTTTGTTCATTATTTTTTAATGTTGTTGATCCTCTAATCTTGTCGAACTGTCAGAACTGCTTGTAACCTTTTGTCAAAAACTTAACCTTAGGGTTATCTTTCAAAATCAATGATGTTATTGTCCCCCGTTTCATATAACATTATTAAAAACAACAGAATGTTGATACGTGATAAAATAATATTTTGAAAGATTATTGATATGAATACATCATTTTTATCCTATTTTTTTAAGATGAGAAGAAAATCTTTCAACTTCACCTTTCTTTTGATGTTTGTATTTTCCTTTGCCATGTTCATTCTTTCACTAGTTAATCGAAAGCACGATATAGTTCTTTTTTATTTTGAAAGTTATGGAACAGATAAATATTTTATTAATTACTGGAAATTTCACTCTTTAAATTTGATAAAAATCTTCATTTCAATTTGTATATAGTGTATTTATTGTTTAAAATTCCTTTTGAATTTTATATTTTATTCGTATATTTAATTATTTATTTCTATATATCCCTGGTTATCAAGAATCACATTATGAAATGGATTAATTTTAAATTTGTAAATATAAATTTCATCTTGGAAATTTCTTAATTTGTTTTTTTTTTCTGTATAGATGTTTTTATTTTGCATTGTGTATGATGCATGACTAAGCAGCATGGTAACAATAAAAATATGTGTATATAGTTTTGTTTTTTATTTGCGGTTCTTTGTTAATGTAAATTTTGTTCCATCACACTTTTTATTGATTTTTTCACTAACTCATGTTTTATTTCAGTTTTAGTTACCTCTAAGTGCAATATTTACCAAAAGAGTTGCGATTATTTTGAAAAGATTTTTTGGAGGTAAGTTTTCGTTTTTGTTCTCTCATCCACGTTTATTCATGTTTTTCAAAAGGATGTTTCATTGTTGTTGTATTATAAGTTTACCTAAAAACGAATACAGTTTTTACTTCACACCTTTAGGCTATTGGTACATGTTTAGGGTGAAGGGAACTTCCACCAATGAAGGAAATACCAGAACTTTAGTTTGCTTTTTCTATTTAGTTTTCTAATATTGAATGCGGCTTATCAAGCTTATTAGAAGTATTTCATTATTCGAATTGTGAATCATTGAAATAAATTTTTCCTTACAGAGGAAAATCAAAGTGGCTCAGAAGAAAATCCACAGAGTTTTCCTTTCAATAGGAACTCTCTTATTCTTCAAAAAGAACTCGATGTAACAGGATACCAATCTGTAGATATTTATTTGTGTTCTGAAAAATTTTGAATCAAAATAAAGAAATTACGAGATTTGCAATTATCATCAGGTAGCAGATAGGATTAGCCATCTAGTGATAATGAAAATATTGATTAAGTTCAACACCGATTGTATAATTTGTATACATTATACTCTGATAGTTTTAGAGGAACTTTTGTCCTATATTGTAGTAATTTATAGTATCTGACAGATGAAGTATACAAGTTTTTTCAGGAACTCTACATATTTTGATGATGACGCAGGTAAATTTCTGCCATTATTTTCAAAGATATTTTTGAACCATTGGTGCACATTCTAAACAATTTCCCTGCTTTTTTTCGAGACTTCAAAAACGTTTTATAATTATGTAAAGAATATTCCATTCACAGGTGTACAGAGTGGCCAAAATTGGTGATCTCTGAAATACAACCTTTTAACTCTAGAGAAAAATGAATGGCACATTGCCTTCAACCGTATTGCCCTATCTCTTTTGTTTTCGAGTAATAAGCCAAAATTTACATTTGCGTAATTTCAATTTTGGTCATTATCTACGTTCCGTTTGTGCTATAAACTTGAAACAAAAACATTATACAAACACTTTTTCGATTGCAACCCAGTGGCTTAACCTAACCCTTGCCCCCTAAGCGCCACCACTGACCTGTGAGCGTATATTCTTGAAACGAGAAAAAAACGATGATTATTTTTGAGTGAAAATAAATATTTTTTCCATTAAAAAATTTTTTTCATATAATAAATCCAAAAGGAAACCCTCACCAAAAATTAGATTAAGCCACTGGCTTCCAATAAAAAAAGTGTCAGTATAATGTTTTTGTTGTTTTGTACAGCACAAACAGGAACGGAGAGAATGACTAAAATTGAAATTACCCAAATGTTTTTTAAAATTGGTGGTTAAAACAGTGGATATTTTTATATAGGTGTCTACAGTGCCAGTGTTAATTCTCAAAAAAAGTGGGAAATATTTCAAAAATATTCTTCTTTCAACATCAACATAACAGAACGTTTGAAGTAAAAACTGTATATGACGATTTGCTATTTTGAGCTCTATCATTTTATATTGATTCATTCATTTTTTAGATCGTGCAGGGATTATGGGATTCAAATTTACCCAGACCTGAATGGAAAATGTGTATAATAGTACATATTTAGTTTTTTGTAAATGGGAAAGTTTCTCAATACATTGTGAAACCGAAATTTTTTTAACAAAATGTTTATACTACCAAGGCATTTTTTGTATAGTTAATTTTATAGTTGATATTTTGGAATTATGTTGTGAAGTTTAATATCGATATTATATTTGCCAACAATTATTATATATTGTTGTGATTATTTACAGTTTTTGACTTTTTTAGTATATCGTATTTGTAATTTTTAAGGCATTTGTTATATTAATTATTTTTGAGACTCCCTTTAAAATGTGTACATCTTATGAATTGAATGAAATATGCATACATTTATTTTTTTAAATCATTGAAATAATTTATTTTTTCTAGTGCATAAGGCAAATATTCCGATGTACACATTTTATTGGGATTATGTTTCCCTTTATATACACTGCCATTATTTAAGTGCTTCTATCGTATTTGTGCATTATATACTTTCGAAATCTTAACTTCAAATAGTTTCCAATAGTAAATTTCAAAACATCCTTGAGTAGAAGGCATTTTTTCAGCAGAATAGATTCAGACATTGCAGTATTTTCAGTTATGTTAGAACAGATAAACTTATAATTCAGATCGAAGAAAATAGATATTTAATCTGGGAATTTCAGGACCTATTTTAATTCATTTTATCCAATTTTAACTTTCTTGTTATCAAGTTTCATAAAAATCAGTATGTTTATGTAGAGTTTAGTTTGAAATGTACGGACTTGTCCATTCAAAATCCAGTTAATATTAATTTTTTCAATAATTTAAGTAAATAAAGCAATGAATATTACTTATTTTTGAAAAAATGTTAACTTGCAAGTGAAGCACATTTTAATTTGTGTGAACATTTCACCAGCCTCAATATTTCAGTCTCATGGCAATGTTTTTAAAAAGCTGTAAACAGGGTAGAATTTTTGGCATAATTGTTTTATTTTCCACATTTTTGGACATACAGGGAATATATAACCTTAACAATCTTTTGTGTGAATGAAGACGAATGTTATAATATATAAAGTCATACTCAAATAAAAATTTATGTGAAGTAAAATACTTTTTTTGTACTTCAATTATAAATATTGATATGAAGAATTGAATCGTAAAAGAACATTCACTGAAAATTGCTTGAAGATATATCAAAAAATTTATTTTCGATTATCTTATACATCAATATTTTTTTGTTCTGAATACAAAGCCCACTAATATGGCAATGGCGTATTAAAAATAAAAATATGGTAGTATTACAAACATTCAATAAATTTTTGACACTCGAACAACAACAACAACGATAAACAGAAAATCACGAGTTATAAAAATTACTATAAGTATATATGATATTGGACATAACAATTTTAGAGTTTACCTCATTAAATATGATATAAAAATTCTTAAAATTGACACCTACGAAAATTCGAATATTTAGTTCTTAAACTTTGGTTTAGGAGCAATTAGGCCTTTTATCATGTCGAAAGAATTTCCATCGGGTTGTACTACACTTATTTCTCCCGATTCTAGTCTAACTTTCAAGAATCCAAAATCATCTATTCCAACTATAGTTGCATTTTGAGTTTGTGCATCTTCAGTTTGTATCCTTATTTTGGAATTCCTACAAAAAAATACAATAAATTGTATCTAAATCAAAATAATTGATAATATATTCTTTCTTACATGTGGATCCAATGTTTGTAATAAAGATCATAAAAGACTTCAACGTTATCATTCTGAATGATATCATACAAGTTTTCAATTTCATTGAACACCATAGCGAAATATTTCTCATGGGAAAGCCTTTTCAGTCTTTTGTTATTTTTGTTATTGTACTCCACAATATATTCGTTTAGACTTGTGGTTGGTTCTTTGTTGTCCAAATTGATACCGCAACCTACAAGAGAAACACGTCAGTTAACAATCCTTTCAGTGTTCAAAATTATTATTATTTTTCTGTATTTCTTTCCAACAAGACTTCACAATGATGTAAACTTTCTTGATATCCATGATATTTGGGATATTATTCGAACAAAATTTTAATCTGATGCGTTTTAACCAGCTTTTTCGATAGTTCTAAATGATAATTACTGCTTCAATGATGTGAACCTTATTTGTTCTCCATTGCATCATTATGAGGGAGTTATATGGAAGTTTTTGAACCGTCTGTGGAAAGATTTCGAACACTGATAAGGTATACCTATAGCATTGAGTTTAAAAATATCTTTAAACTCGATGCCTATAATTGAAGGAAATGAACGAGACTGATACACTAGCCAGAAAGGAAGCACTTACTGGCCCAGAACCTTTTTGTGGCATAGGCAAATACACCTATAAGGAAGAGTTTATGTAGAAGGAAGGAATTATACGGGAATGCATAGACCTTTTGTGAAACTTACTCGGATTAACTCGATACCTAACCCGAACATCCAACTCGTGTTCGGAAAGTACTAATTCGATCACTGACCCAGGTTGACTTATCGTAATCCTGCACAAGAGCAGGGTAGTAGAGTTACCGCATGCGCACTGCAGTTTAATTTATTATTCGAGAAAGGCGGGAATAAGTCTTCTGCTCTTTTCTTAGTAATTTCCATAGACTTATATGTCTATGGTAAATTCATACAAGGTGTTTCATCATAAACTGGACAAACATATATATTCGTGTAGAAGACATCGGGAGAATCATTTTTGCCTTATACAATATATCCCGTTTTCGAAGCATAAGCGAGATACAGGGTTTCAAACGTCATTTTTGAGCCAGATTCTTATGAGAGTAGTCAGTTATTTCAATGGCGCAGCCAGGATTTTATTTTGGGGGGAGGCTGAACTGAAAAATTTTTGATGATACAGTGAATAACGAAAGTTGCAAAAAATAAAAAAAAATAAATAACGAAGAAATTAATCTTTGGGGGGCGCTGCAGCCCCAAAGCCCCCCCCCTGGCTGCGACAGTGAGTTATGTATAACACTTAAAGTAACGGTTTTTTGTCAAATCTCAGTATTTTTGGGTCCTCTATTCAGAAAAGTTGACGAACTCCGAAAAAAAATTCACAAAATGGCGGAAGACCTGCAATGATCCCAATTTTTTTCAGTGGTTGTCAAATTGACTTTTATTTTTTGAATGAAAACAATTTTCTGAGGATTTCTGTGAAAAAATTTTTTCAAAAATCGAACACAAATTTTTTTTTACATGTCTACAGCGATGAAAAAAATTCACTCGAAATGGATGAAATTTTTTACAATTGTACTTCTTGAATTATCAATCACGAATATGAAAACAGAATTGTAAAATATTGAACGGTTTCGTTACTACAGTCATTCAAATGTTTCGTTCAGACCTCTGAAATAATGAAAAAAAATTTGTATTGAGTTCTAGAGTCAAAATAATTAAATCATTATTATGTCCAAACATTCTAGACGAATGTATACAAAAAAAATCAGTGAAACTTAGTTGGGACTCGAACCGACGTAGTTATTAAATAGGGAAATGGCACTGTTCTAAGGATATTAATATTCGTTGCCAGGCAACGGTAGTTCGTAGTTCATAGAGTTGGACATTTATTTGAATTTCAGTGAATATAATTTAGCCAGTAGTCAAACTCTATGAACTACGAACTATCGTTTCCTGGCAACGAATAGTATTATCCTTAGAACAGTGCCATTTCCCTATTCAATACCTACGTCGGTTCGAGTCCCAACTAAGTTTCACTAATTTTTTTTGTATACATTCGTCTAGAATGTTTGGAAATGTCAATAATTTAATTATTTTGACTCTAGAACTCAAAACAATTTTTTTTTCGTTATTTTAGAGGTCTGAACGAAACATTTGAATGACTGTAGTAACGAAACCGTTCGATATTTTACAATTCTGTTTTCATATTCGTAATTGATAATTCAAGAAGTACAATTGTACAAAATTTCATCCATTTCGAGTAAAATTTTTTCATTTTTCATTTTTTCATGTGAAAAAAAATTTGTGTTCGATTTTTGAAAACATTTTTTCACAGAAATTTTCAGAAAATTGTGTTCACTCAGAAAATAAAAGTCAATTTGACAACCAAACCAAAAAATTTGGAACATTGCATTTTGTAAATTATATTTCGGAGTTCGTCAACTTTCCTGATTAGAGGACCCTAAAAAACTGAGATTTGACCAAAAACCGTTACTTTAAATGTTATACATAACTGACCACACTCATAAGAATCTTGCTCAAAAATGACGTTTGACACCCTGTATCTCGCTTATGCTTCGAAAACGGGATATATTGTATAAGGCATTAATGATTCTCCCGATGTCCTCTACACGAAAATATATGTTTGTCCAGTTTATGATGAAACACCCTGTATATTCTATTCCTAAAAATTATGAAAGAGAAGAGTATTTGGCTCAATGTAAAATGTGTGGTTCTATGAGCCAAGAAAATAATGTAAAACATTTTCTTCATAACTTTGTATACAGATCTTTCTGCGCTTAAGCTACAGCTTCTTTACTTCTCTAACCGAGTTACTCAAAGATAACGAAACATGGGGGGCACACCAGAAATTATAAGACAGATTTCACAAAAGACAATAAATGCAAGCAAAACTAGAGACAATTCGAAATAAACTGGGACTGAAAAAACCAAATTCTTCACTTCTTCAACATAGGTACTCAAAAATACATTAAACATGGAAGGGCAAACTAGAAATTATATGAAAGATTTTACAAAAGCCAATCAATGCGAGCAAAGCTCGAGACAATCCGACAACAGACTGAGACTGAAAAAATTATTTCATAAAATATTTGGTTATGTTATTGATACATCTAGATGTGTTCGTAAACTAAGAACCCGGATCCGAGTAGATCCTTTGGAACTTTAAAACTGCAAGGTCGGAAATCACTGGCTAACAGGGTAACAGGATGAGAATCGGCTTAACAGAAGCTGACGAGTGTAGATTGTGTGGTGGGGGGAAGGATACTTCGGTTGCAGAGTGCCTCCGGCATTGGACTTTTCTATTATCATTATCATTATTTGATTGATTAACCAAAGAAATCACTTTGACCGAATCGACCATTAGGAACGCTGCGTTACTGATTTTGCATCAGTTTGGAAGTGATGCAGCGTCAAATATAAAAGTAGGTTTGTAAGAAAATTATGGGAAAAGCGCAAATCTAGCCGCCTTGAAGCCCTCTCAGGTATTGGAGTACATTACGGCTCTAGTACTGGAGGGCCAGCTGTAGAGTAACAGTTGCGAAAAACAGCTCTGAGTCGGACACAAATATAATAGATCTTTAGGTCGCAGTGTAATGCAACCCCATTAAAAATACCTATAGTAGAAAAAATACTTAATCATCAACTTCTTACCAATATTCAAAACTGATATTTTGTTTCCCGTGATAGAATTAACAATTAGTCCTCCGATTTTGACAGTTTTATCAATGTAAATATCATTTGGCCATTTTATTCCGATGTCCAGCTCCTGAAAATGATAACGTGCATTTACTATATCATTGTTGAATATACTTCATATTGTGAGTAGCTGACACACATCACAGTTGCTATGGCACCTCTACATTTGATGTACCGGGTGTTCTAAATTCGTCGTCTAGTGAGAGGATCTCAGAAAGCCCATGAGATAGATTTTTGAGAGAATTCATTTGGTGAAAACCGCAACCTTCTAAGTCAAACCATTTTCGAGCTATTAGAGAAAATTTGAAAATGGCGCCAAATGAAAAGTTCTCATAACTTCTTTATTACTGAAATTATAAACATGAAACTAAAACATTATACAGGCACCCTTTTTAGTAGAACTCATTTAAGTAATCAATTTTGCTTTATTACATTTTTAGCTCATCGGGTTTCTGACACCCGGTACAATAATGAATAGGAAATACTAGAATGTAACTGCAAATTGTTTTCACAGAATTTTTCAATATTTTCATTGGAAATGTTAAAATTTCACACTTACTTCATAGCCTGGATTCTTCTTGATGGCCTCAACGATTGCTACTATAATCAAATGTTGAATAATGGTCAACATTCTTCCTAATGGAGAGCTTAACGGTATATGAAGCTGCAAAGAGAAACATGCGCTCCCTATCGGACTCAACCAAGTGTTATTGGAACGCCCTATAAAAAAACCCCTTTAAAATTATACAATAATGAAATACCAAGCGAAGGAATAAGTTGTTTTTCAAAACAGGAAAAAATTTTTAATAAGTATCTAGGACAATCTCTTCGAAAGTTATTGTGCTAACGGAAGACCGGACGGCCGGCCCCACGAACAGAATTGAATTTGACCACGAATTCGTCACCAGGGAGTCGCACCTTAACGTTTGAGACCACATTCGGCTCAAAATTCGAAAATTACTGACATTTGGTCAAAACGACATAGCACTCGTTTAAGTAGAACGAGCGCTCAAATAGCTGAATATACTCACCAATACCAGCAGTCTGTTGTCTCGGTATTACAACTAAACCATGTCGTATTGTTTTACTCAGTAGGTACTGTGAACTTTTAAGAACATCTGCATAAATAACTAATCTTCCTATGATATCTGTACTTAAAGTCTGAAAGAATGAGGCTTGAATTAGTATTTAAATATAAGAAACCCATAAATAGCGTAAAAATATGAAAATAACAAAATGATATTGTAGATTAGATTGCGGTCGATTGGCACCCTAACTACCCTTCTGCACTGCGACCAACAAGATCTTTCGTGTGTTATCATACTAGAGTTACCTTTTGCCCTGGAATTGTTAATGTGGCGCCATCCAGTAGGAGTAAGTCTGGTTTGCGCCAATACATTCCATTGGCATAATATTTGCTTAGTAGTTTCTGTGGCCGACTCACATAACCTACAGATATCGGAGTTTTCCTTACCAATCTTGTGCAGGTGATATATCACGAAACGTAACCCGTGAGTAGCTCAATAAGCAGCTTCTACTCGTCTTTTGACAACGATAGAGCTCATTGATCTTTTCATTCGAAGGTGCAGTCAGTCTCTCTGCTTGTCTTCGGCCTGGTGCCGTATTCTCGACAAGTGATCTTTCAATGCGCATATGAACTTCATTGCGCGGTGTGCATTATTGCAGGTAATGAAAGATCACTTGTCCTTGGTGTGTTAATTCAGTATGAGTGTTTCTATCCCTCTTATCGACCTCCACCTCAATCAGAATGGGCTATACAGTTATAGTTTAAAAAGGGGGTTATAGTTCACTGCGATCTCAAGGTCTATTGTGCCCCCCAACAGAGCTGTTCTGACAACAGCCTTCCAGTTCAAGAGATCTGATGAAATCCAATATTTGTCAAGGCTTCAACGAGGCTAGTTCCTCACTCTTACAAGTTTCTGACCCAAGGCATTCTCTCCTTAGGCTCGCATTGCCAAAGCATTTCGTGAATAGGTGAATGGGGGTTTCTTTCTCATCTCCACAGAACCCACAATCGTCAGTGTCCGATAATCCCATCTTCAACAGGTGCTTCCTGAGGCGACAGTGTCCTCTAAGAAAGCCAATGAGGAGGTGTAATTGTTGTTGTACCAAGATCCTGATATTTTTTGGATCTTACTGTCTCAAAGTTCCAAGGAAACTTAGTGGAATGATCCATTTCTGCGAGATTCCGCCAGAGTTTTTCCCTCTCGGCTTTCTCCTTCTCCAAAAACTCCTTCTTATAGGTACATTTACCTAAACCACGGAAGGGTTCTGGGCCAATAAGTGACATTCGTGCGGCCTCTTTGTCAAGTGTGTTAGCCTCTTCGTTTCCTTTGATTCCTGAATGGCCGGGAACCCAGATTAAAAAGACCTTATTTTTTTCCCTACCTCATTGAGTTTGTTCCGACACTCCTAGATCCTCTTTGAGTCGATGACGTAGCAGTGCTTTAATAGCAGCTTGACTATCTGAGTGTATGGCTATATCGCACTTCTGATAGTTTTTTTCTAGATTGACATCTTTCAATAGCTAAGATTTCCGCTCGAAAGACGCTCATACAGGAGCCTAGCGACAGTGCACACTTTGTACTTGGCCAGTATATCCCAGAAACTGTAGGAGTTTCATAGATAGCTCATGTAATGCCTATACAAGCCAGACTTTGGAGTTAATAAAATAAAATTGATGAAATGCTTACAGAAAAATATTCCACTGTAGAAAACGACGATGGACAAGCATAGACCATAACCGGTAACCTACTGGGTGTTGCTAATCCAGGGTCTACATTCTTTCCACAAAATACCATGGAAATATGGCCGCAATCGATGGTATTGTCTACCACTTCTTTACATTGGTTTAGCAGTTCCATTTTTAACTGAAAAAAAACAATTCAATCCAAGGGAATCTAAAAAACTTTCAATATTCTTACATCGTGTCTTCCTAGAAAATAGGCAGGAGTATAAGCAATCTGATTTGTTGATCTATTACAGTCGATATCCAAGCGATTCCTTAGTATATCTGTTAATATTTCCAATCTAGCTTGATTGCTATCTTTTAAGGCGGTGAATTTATTTTCGTCTTCTTCATATTGTAAAGGATCAATTTCCAGATGAACCTAGAAAAAATAAGTATTTATTCATATGAGGAATATTCAAAACCTATATCACGACCTCAGTGTAAGAAGTAAACATAGAGGTGCCTCCTAGGGTTGCCAACCGTCCTTTATTTCAAAGGACGGTCCTTTATTCTCAACCTATGTCCTTTGACCTTTTGAAAGGTGTCAAAGGACTGCAAATGTCATTTATAATCCGAAAATATGAAAAAAACATTCAAGTAACCACAATCCCACAAATGAAAATTCAAAAATTCCATGATACGCCATCCAAAACACTAATATACGCCATCCAAAACACTAATAATAAACTTAAAAAGCAAATTGTTTAGTTTAGTTCTCAGTTGAAAAGTTGAAATGTTTAACATTATTAATCTTTTCATATTTTTTTTCAATTACTATGTTTTTTTTTATATGTTTTGAATGAAGTTTTCAGTAAAACTTTGTTTATCTTGGAGAAACTGAGTAAACCAATTTTTTACACAAAAAACCTGACCTCACCTAAAAGATAACTCATATTTCAAAGCTCTTTATTTACCCATAAAATTTCTACTTTTTTGATCCTTTTCCTGTCCCCCGTTCTCAAATTGTTGATGTCCTTTCAGAGATATAGAGTGTTCTTTATTTCAATAGCTCAGAGTTGGCAACACTAGTGGCTCTACGCGTGAATAGTACTTCATTCTAATCAACCCAGCTTTAGAGTGAGATGGAAAGCATTTCACTGCCGCACTAGGGCGGAGTGAACAATCGGTAGATTTTCATTTCTACAATTTCCGAATATAAAAAGGGTGTTTTTTTAGAGGTATAGAACTTTAAATTGCAATAAAACAACGATGGATTATTCGATTGCCATACATACATTTCAAATATGATTTCTGTCATATGATTCGGATGTAGTCCAATCTGGATGTTCAATTTTCGATTACTTTTCCAACATTTGTGGCCGTATATCGGCAATAACATGGCGAATGTTGTCTTTCAAATGGTCTTGCTTTTGAGGCCTATCCGCATAGACCAATAACTTTACATATAGTACAGTCAAATAGGGTTTTTAGCAGGAAAGTTTTGGGGTAGTTTTGATTTTTTCGGTTTTTTATGTTTTTGGGGTGCTGAATCCGAATCTGAGGTTTGCTAACAAAATTTCGTGAGGGAACATTGAAAAAAATACAAAAAAGAGAAAAAATCTCATTCTTTGGCAGTTTTCTGCTTATAACTCGGAAACTATCAACTTTTCGTGGAAAACCTTTCCATACAAAATGAAAGTACATGAAATTTCCTACAAATTGTATTACCACAGCTTGTTCTGCGACAACCCGTTCTGGCTCAAATTATAGTTGAAAATGAGGTATTTTCTATGACTCAATAAATGAAAATAAATTAAATTCCGTGGTTGGGATAATGCTAACGTCTTGAAATACTGCATGAACATTCAGTATATCAGTCTCGATTCACAAAAAAAAATTAACTCGAATCGGATATCTTGTTATGGAAATATAAATATCCTTCTTTTCAATATTCCAATTCAATTTTCTATGGTTCTGTTCACACCATGGCCACCAAATTTTGCATGAAGCTTCTAATGAGCATCTTGCATATGGCCGCAACATTTCATTTCGTTTCGTTTTGTCTGAGATATTGTGGAACAAAAACTTTGAATGACCATATTCTATGTTTCATAAAACATGGCCATTCAAAATTTCTGTTCCTCAATATCCCAAATAAAACTAAACCAATCGAAATGAAATGGTGCGGCCAAATGCAAGATGCTCATAATAAGCCTTATGCAAAATTGTGTGACGATAGTGTGAAGAGAACCATAGAAAATTGAATTGGAATATTGAAAAGAAGAATCTTTATATTTCCATAACAAGATATCCGATTAGAGTTAATTTTTTTTTGTGAATCGAGACTGATATACTGAATGTTCATGCAAAATTTCAAGACGTTCGCAAACGTGTTTTTCAATAAATCACATCATAGCACGAGCTATGTGACATGTTGCGCCGTCTTGTTGGAACAGCTCCTGGACATCATGGTTGTTCAATTCAGGAATGAAAAAGTTAGTAATCATGGCTCTATACCGATCACCAATGACTGTAACGTTCTGGCCATCATCGTTTTTGAAGAACTACGGACCAATGATTCCACCAGCTCATAGAGCGCACCAAACAGTCAGTTTTTCTGGATGTAACGATGTTTCGACATACACTTGAGGACTAGCTCCACTCCAAATGCGGCAGTTCTGTTTGTTGACGTGGCTATTCAACCAGAAGTGCGCTTCATCGCTAAACAAAATTCGCGTATGAAAATCGGGAACAACGGCAATCTCGTTTTGGGCCCATTCGACAAATCTACGCCTTGCTTGATGATCGTTTGGCTTCAATTCTTGAACGATTTGTATTATGTAAGCACGCAAACCAAGATCCTTCCGCAAAATCTTCCATAAAGTGGATGGACACAGATCCAATTCCTGTGCTCGATGGCAGATGGACTCATTCTTCCTCAATGCATCAATAACAATAGCTTCTTTTGTACGTACGTACGGCGTCTCTGGGAATGCGAGTTATCATTAAGGGACCCCGCAGACTGCAGACTTTTAATCGGTCGATAGTTTAGTCAGGTTGGGCTGAAAATGCGCATACCGAGCCAACTTAACAAGTTTGCTCGGTGTGCGCACTTTCAGCCCAACCTAACTATACTATCGGCCGATAAAAAGTCTGCAGTCTGCGGTGTCTCTAAGAGTAAAGGTGGTGCGAAAACGTTACATGATTAATCAAATTAACTGCTCTGATGGACGATTTTGTCGACGATAAAATGGACGTAGTGCGCGATACGTATTCCACACAGAACCATATTATTTTCGAAATAAAATTGCACTATCTGCAAGCGTTGTTCAGGCGTGAGTCTATTCATGATGAATTGTCAAGACAAACTGAAAATAAAATATAAATCACTTGACAGCTATTGAATAGGTGGCCATCTTGAACAGTAATCTTCGAAAAAAACACCCTTCACAACATTTTCGTAATTTTGCCAAGAAATTCAGTAAAATACAGTAGAGACTCGATAATCCGGAGAACGATAATCCGGATATTTACTAGTCTGGATTGACGTCAAGATTGTATTATGTCCTTATAGTCCGGATTGCAAGACTCAATAATCCGAATTTCCGATCGTTGCATACGTGGTTTACGGTTCTAACTTGTTGTAACTCAATTTCTATGACGACGATCGGGCGTTCTTTTGGTATACATATAATAGTGCACAATGGTATAAGACAAAAAAAGTCAGACAAGAATAATTAATTAGTGAAATGGAATGTTTTCTACCTCCAAACCATACAGCTTTGATACAGCATATGGATCATAATGATGTTAAATTAACAAAACTGAAATACTGAAAAGGCCTTCTAACACATATTTTTTCGATCCTCGAAGACAGGGATAATGTTAGCAAATGCATTTAGAGCATAGATCAATTCGATGCAGTCTGTTTATTCCACAACTCATGGCAATTACTGATATTCAGCATCTGAAAGATATACAGGAGAAAGCTATTGTTCAGCATTCTTTTTCCTTTACAGTAGAAAACGTAAAATATCTAATTATTCCAAATAATATATTTGTTTTATGATTTCTATAATAAAGCCTATATTTATTTCAACCGTTTTTTTTAAATTGCATCTCTACTAAATTGTAAGACGCGGTATTCCGGATTCCTCATTAATCCGGATCATCCCTTGCATTAATTGATCCGGATTATCGAGTCTCTACTGTAATTCAGTTTATGAATGTCAAATTGAAACGAAAATGTAAACACCACTCTTCGAAGAACTGAACAGCAACAGAACGATGTTGCCAAACTGACAAAATTGTCTATAACAGACTCTAGCTGTTAGTACCATCATTGTTTAAGGAAACAATGGTACCATAGGGGAAAGCCTGGAAGCCGTAGACCAATTATCCCAAAACGGAATAAAGATTGTTGGCGTTCATAAACAGATTTTACCCGACTGCGTCAATAAATGCGTCAAGGCATTTCTAGGTTTACTTCTTACTTTGAGGTCTCGACATAAATATGGAATCATTTACATTAGCACCAACAGGGTATTTACCTGAGAGAAGATTGCTCTTCCTTTGGAATTTTTAACGTTTGCTAATAATAGACTAGGTGTTTGCCATGTTTCCTCTGTGCCTAGCACTTGGACTTGAAGGGTATAATTCTTACCATTATGCTGAATCTCAGCTGTAGATGGCGTTCTAGGAGCAATAGGACTGGATCCGTTACTAGAACAAAATTACTTCAGAACAGCATTCAAATCAAAGAGGAAAAAAAACTACAAAAAGAAAGGGATGAAAAAACAAAATAAATAAAAAAAATTAACTTAAATAATGGAGACACTAAAAAATTAAATACCTGTGATTATTGGATTCAACAGAACCTTGAGAAAATTGTTTTTTGGCTGGAGAAGCTTGATAGCAAAATATGTGATGCATCATCTTTACTCTTTTCCATTCTCCATAGGAAAATCTTACCAATTCATGTTCTCTCACCTACAATGAAAATTTAATATTATCTATGAGATGTTTGAAAATCTTTGAGTTCATTATGTCTGGAGCCATTATTTAATAATTTTCTTCTTATAGAGGTTTGGAAATTCACATCAGAAAGATACGATATGTATGTACAATGCATCAGACAGAGAATTATGCAGGCAAGTTGAACAGATGTATACTGGAGACATTCACGTACAGCGTAACCGACTGAATAAATGTTCGATTGGAATAATGTAGTGCTTAATCAGTCAGTATGGTAGGCAACTGAAAGTACTCGAATCGAATATAACGGGCTGCCTGACACATTCAATAATTCGATGCGAGTACTGCAAGTTTCCTACCATACTGTTTGCATTGAACAATTTCCAACAATAAAAGAGAGGCAACACTACATTATTCCGATCGAACATTTATTCAGTCGGTTACGCTGTACGTGAATCTTTCCAATATACATCTGTTCAACTGGGCGGAAAAATTATTTGTCTGGTACATTTAATATCGTTCTTTGCGATTGCGAAGTTGATTTTTAAAAACCTAACTATCTTCCCTCGAAATCTTGATGATCACTTATGATCAATTCATGGTTGGCGTCAAGACCATGCACAACTGGTATTGAATATTCCGTTAGGGGTAGTTTATACTGGCCCGTAACTTAAACTTTTCCCTTACCCTAAGAATTGAAACATAGAAATTTCATGCTATGGTTTATACTCGAACTTTAACTTATTTCCTTACCTAGAAGTTTTTCATTCATAATTTAAGGGCATAAGTTACGGGCCAGTATAAACGACCCCTTAGTGTAACAAATTCACCACGAAGTGATTCCAAAATGGCCCCTTATGAGGTTATTTTTTGTGACATTTCTGTAGGGCACTCTCTACTGATATCTAAGACAAGCCTTGAGTAGGTACTTTTGAGCGCTCCTGCTTTGGTGGAGCAATAAGACTCTTAAATCAAAATTTTATATGGAACTTATATTTCAGCACAATTGGAATATTATTCTTGAAATATGTATAAAATTAAAAAATTATAAATTAAATTCTTTGGTTCTGATGATACGATCCTCTTGAAATCTTGCATGAACATTCAGTATATCAGTCTTGATTCACAAAATAAATTTCGCTTGAATCGATTATCCTGTTTTGGAAATATAGATATTCTTCTCTTCAATATTCCAATTGAATTTTCTATGGTTCTGTTACTGCTATGGCCACAAAATTTTGCATGAAAACTCAGTATATCAGTCTTCATTCACAAGGGAAATTTCACACTATGGCTACAAATTATTTCATGAATATTCAGTGTATCAATCATCATTCATAAAAATAAATTTCATTCGAATCGGATATCTTTTATGGAAATATGAAGTTTCTTCTTTTCAATATTCCAATTGAGTTTTCTATGGTTCTGTTTACATTATGTCCACAAAATTCTGCATGTGGCTCATTATGAGCATTATCCATGTGGCCGCAACATTTATTTCGATTGGTTTTGTTTTGTCTGAGATATCAAGGAACAAAATTTTGAATGGCTACCCTGTACGATTTGGCTGGTTAACGTACTCAACCGAGCCATTCAGGAACATAACTCACCCTGAAAATCTCAAGTCTCTAGGACTTGAGAAAGTTTTCGTGCTAACGTACAGAATTGAATTCGGACATGGATTCGGCTCAAAATTCGAAAATTACAGACATTTGGGCAAAACGATGTAGCACTCGGTAGAGTAGAACGAACGCTCAAAAAACGAATGAGTACTTTCCGATTCGAAACTCAATTTTTGTATATGTACAACTGGTATTAATAAACGTGATTATATTCACCTCAGCTGTGGAAAAAACAGCCAATATACTGTGGAGTAGATCACTACACAAACAAAGAAGCTGACCTCCCTCGACAAGGTAGTTTAGAAGCTGCGAAGTAACATCAGGCGTAGTTGCACCACAAATAACAACTAAAGATGTAGAATCACACCATACTGGATATGTTGAGATATTCGTAGGGAGATCATAGATAATATACCTGAAACAAAAACTTTGAAGAAGTTTTCTGTAAATACACACATCGTCAAAAGTCGGGGCTCCCTGGTGGCTATCTGACCGTATCTTCCAATCCATTTTATCGCAATATATTCATTTGATAGATCTTTACATCACGATATTTGTGTGCTGGGCAGCCATTCATTTGGAACCGGATATTTTATCTGTTAGACAGAAGCATTTCATCCAATTTGTCTGTCGAGTTGCAAGTTACTTCAGATTAATCTGAAGAATTCTTCAGCATTAAAGTGATCGGTAAGTATAACTGGTTCAAAAAAGTTCTCCTCTCACGACTGCCAACCTGACGTTCATAATTAACTCATGTTGGAAATGAAAAATAATAGTTGCATGAGGTTTTTTTTTATCATACATCGATCGTCGATCGGCACGTTGATTACCCTTCTGCACTGCGACCAATAAGGTCTTTTGTGCGTTACCATGCTAAAACTACGTTTTTCCCAGGAATCTAACCTCCTTAGCAAAGCTGGTTACTTCCTTAGGAGACTTCGCTCTTATGTCGGCTGGCGTTACTAACGCGCCACCTAGTAGAGTAAGTCTGGTTTGCGCCAGCGCAGTGCATTGGCACAGTATGTGCTCGGTGGTTTCAGTGGCCGATTCACATAACCTACAAATGTAGGAGTTTTCTTTACCGATCTTGTGCAGGTGATATTTCACGGGACAATGCCCTGTGAGAAGGCCGATTAGCAGCCTTAACTCGTTTTTTGACAACGATAGAGCTTTTTGAGTCTTCTCTTTGGAAGGTTCGATAAGTCTTTTTGACCGGATGTGTTTATCCAGTAAGAGTGTTTCTCCCTTTTTTCCCAAACGCCTACCTCTGCCCTAATCAGTGTAGGTGATACCCAACAGGAGGGCACGGGTCCGGTGAAGGGTGTGTTTGCTCCTCTTTTTGCAAGGGCAGCAGCTCTTTCATTTCCCTCAATGTTCTGGTGGGCAGGTACCCAAGCTAAAACTATCTTGTTGTACTTCGCCAGTGTTTTGAGGGACTGTTTGCAGCTCCAAATGGTCCTTGATCTACAAGTAACGACCATAAGCTGCCTCAGTGCCATCTGACTATCAGAGGCAATGCAAATTCTGGCTCCCTTGTACTGTCTGGACAGACAGACTTGGGCGCATCTTTCTATGGCCAGAATTTCAATTTGGGAGCGTTGTTATTGGCCTTCCCAAAGGCTCCGATTCCCTGTATTTGGGACCGTATATGCCTATGCCTGCTCCTCGTTCCCTTATGCGGCCCATACACAAGCTACTTTCTCGGCGTTTTGGCAGCTAGCGTTTTGCGAGCGTCCTAGACGCTCGTGCAATTTTCACCACACACAAGCGTCTCAGTAGCTCATCGATCGCTGACGATAAAGGTTTAAAATGTCATCCGTACTCGCACCCGACTTTTCCGTAGCTCGTAACTTTTTGAATTCTTTACGGAATGAGTCTCGGATGCTTTTCATTTTTTTCTTTACGAAATCAATATCGCATTCATCATAATATTGTTTACACAAAGCTAACAATTCTTCGTAGGCTTTATTCTTTAGTGTTCTGTTTCGAATATTCTTTGCTCTTAATCACCCACCAATACTTATCTTTTCAAATAGTTTTATAAAATTTGTAATAAATTCTTCTAAATGTGCAATTCTTGCATGATTCTCTGCCATTCTAGACGCTCTCACACACACACAAGCGTTTTCAAGCGTTTTCGCCGCTATCTTGACGCTCAAATCAAACACGTTTGATCTTGGCGTCCGGCGTTGCGTCCAGCTCGGCGACTCGCCAGCGTGGCAGCGGACGGACATACACAGGCGTTTTTCGGGCTACTTTTGGGCGTTTTGGTCGCTTGCGGCGACGCTAGCTGCCAAACGCCGAGAAAGTAGCTTGTGTATGGCCGCATTAGGGTCCCATCTGTGTACTAGATGAGATGAGATGACATCATACATAATCATACATGGTTATTTCGTAAATTAATCACCACACCTGATTTCGTGAAAGTGGCCTCATCATTCCATAATATACAAAATGTAAGTCTGATCTCAGAATCTACAGGTAACAGATGAATTGATGATTTCCATAAAATTAGATTGAAATTTGAAATTCAATCACGAAGAGCTTCAAAACAAAGCAATTTTTAGGCTTATTCGTGGTTATCATGTTAGCCATGATATTATGGCGGAGGATGAGCTATTAGCACAAAAGTTGATATATCATTAGAAAGTACACTAAATGAGGTACTTTTTACTGAAATGAAAACGTGTGCATTATTATTAAAATTTCATCGAAAACACCATTGGAAAAATAGGACTAACTTTGTTAACTTCAGAATCGTGCTACTCATCTTGTAGCAAATTTATTGCCCTTTCCGAATATGTGGTCGAATTGTTAAGACTATAAGAAAAACTGAATAAGATCATTCTAGAGAAAACTCGAAATATTTCGTGAAATCAAGAAATGTTAAATTGAAAAATAACCGTCAACATTTCGACCATGTGTTATAAAAATGTTTTGTTACAAATCACGCTTATAATCCCCCCTTGAAGTTTGGCCACTTTAAAAGTAGACATCCTGTACAGATTGTTTATTTGTTGAGAAATCCAGGACCTAGCGCAGCTAAGACTTTTGAGGATGTGTAAATTAAATATTAGAAGTAGGTAAAAAAATTGGTAATATGCAGCTATAGCAAGAAGTTTCTATACTTACTTTTCATTATTGATAACAGAATTAAGAACAGCTTTAACATTCTCCTTAGCTGTAATACTATCAGCATACACCAATATATTAGGAGGCTTTGCAGCTTGTAGAGACATCATTCGACACTCTATACTATTCAAACTATTACTAGATTTAGGTTTTGAAGAGTATTCGCTTTTTTGTATCGATGCGCTTTCACTTTTCTTCGGTTCTTTTTTTATTGCTCCTTCTTTTCCATCTAAAGTACTTTTACCATTTGTTTCTTTAGGTTTTAATTTACAACCGTCAACGACATTCATAGATATATCTCTTTCTTACTTCCTAGTTTCGATATGCTTGCTTCCTCACAGCTCTCTTCTACATTGATATTGTGTTTATCCTCTGTTTCTTTTATGTTTTTGTCATCTTCTAATACTCTTTCTTTACTTCGACTTTTCCTTTTAACTTCCTTCAATGTAACTTTTTCACCTGTTTTTTCATGTTCTGATGATTTACGTGATTCTTTTACTTTGGGTATATTTTGCGAACTACTTTTCGTTCTTACAGTACTTGTTTTTTCCATTGGTTCTACGACTACTTTACTCTCTGGATCCTCAACTTTATCGCTACTTTTATGAGGTAACTCAGACTTTGATGGGGTGTTTCTAACTTTGGTTTTGAGTTCAGTCTTTTGTTCTTTTATTTTGGAAGCCTGTTCCTTCGGTTTCTTCTCAATTTTGAGGTTTTCTTCGACCGTTTTCTCCTTTTTATCTGGAGTTTTGTGACGTCTGTGATCAGTAGCTCCGACTTCCAGTGTGTTTTTATCTTCACTTTTTTTACTTTCTTTTTTCATCGGTTTGACTTCATAAACAGGTACTTTTTTATGATCGTCAATTTTACTACTTCCATTTTCTATTTTAATCTTCGGGCTGAAATATTTTAAATATAGTTATTGAAGATTTGAAATTATAGAATGTTCTTACTTGGAATTTTCACGAGTTTTAAGATATAATTCTTTCAAGTCGATGATGAATTTTTTCCAGTGTACTGAGGCGTAGGAATATTTCAAGGTTTCAGCAGTAGAATATTTTCTATCATATTTGATCCTACTGGCATTACCGTCTATGTTCACAGCTGTAATATAAAGCAGACTTTAATTGTAATAACGCCAATTTTTATAAAGGGTCTGGCATTCGAAGTTTAACCAGTTTCAAGCCATCGACTCACCTGTCACAATGATATCAGCTATTTAGAAATTTGCTAAAGCGTGGTTGTCGAATAAAAAAAAATAAACAGGAACAGAATTCCTGTTTTAGTTTCTGTCGCAAATGTACTGAATTCTGTTCCTGTTTCTTTTTCTGTTCTATGCGACAACCCGGCTTTAAGGATCCCTCAGACCAATGCGGCAAAACGGCACCACTTGCGGAAATTCGTACCGTCTCCGATCCGCAACTTATTGTTCCTACGTCGTTAGGTGAACACGTGGTTTTCGAGTAATGATAGAAAAATCAGCAACAAAAAATTCTCAAAATTTTACCACTTTTTTTTTCTTGTCTACGAGCGTGGAAATTTTATTTTTGCATAATCGTTATAATGATGGGATACTATGTTAATTCAGCTTTAATTTATTTTTTTACTGACTTCAATACGTCCACTTCTCGCCGAGATATCGGTCTTTAAATGGAAAAGGATCCATTTGTTTTTGATTATCGATTTCTCAGCAACCAATGATCGCACAGAAAGTTGATGGAGGGTTTCAAGACCTTAAATGAAATCCCATTAATGAACAACCATGACTTTTTCATAGAAATTTCTTTTTCTTCATGTCGCATCAATATAAAAATTCAACAAAAAAAGGGCTTTTGGTGGTTTCTTGGAAAATCTACCGCTGGATCAAAAATGTTGAGGAAACTAATAATGTAAAGTGTGACTTTCACAGTTCAATATGTTGATAAAAACCTTACGAAGAGCCAACTCAATCCAGCGAGCCGTTTTTTTGTTTGACTCGATTGAATTTTTGAAAAAAAAATAGGGATCACGTTTTTTGCTCTGAGAAGCTCATAATCTTTAAAAAAGGCAAAAAAGAATTTTCTCGAGCTTTTTCCACATTTTAATTGCAAAAAATACATAAACTTAAAAAAAATAAAAATAAAATAAACTAACACATAAAATTTTTATTAATTTAATAACGATCGATAATCAAAGACAAATGGATTCTTTTCCGTTTGAAGACCGATATCTCGACGAGAAGTGGACGTATTGAGGTCAATAAAAAAATAAATTGAAGCTGAATTAACAGAATATCCCATCATTATAACGATTATACAAAAATAAAATTTCCACGCTCGTAGACAAGAAAAAAAAAGTGGTAAAATTTTGAAAATTTTTTCGTTGCTGATTTTTCTATCATTACGCGAAAACCACTGAAACTTAAAATTTTTGAAGTTCTTATTCAAAAACTAGACACTTGGAGCTACAATTTCCTTTTTTTTAATTCCTTGTACGAACATTCCTCTCAAAGTTACGGCATGTTGCAAATTGCCGAAAAATTTGGAATTTTTTTTGATCCTCAAATTTTTTCCAGTAGTGTCGATGCTTTCTACCGTAAAGAATCTTCTTCTACTGCAAGCAACATTAGTGCTTCTTCTTCATCTGATGATGTGTACATATTTTTTTCACTATTTTCACAAGTACCTAACTATCGTAGAGATCGTCAAATGATGCGATTTCAATCGGATTGGTTTGAGGAGTACTGCAGATCCCGCAACGGATATTCGCAACAAATTCCAGTCACGGATGCGGTGCGATTTTGCCGCGTTGGTCTGTGGGAGCCTTTAGTGATAGTCATTAGTATTGTCATTGAGTATACAATACAATACAGGTAAATTCAAACTCAATGATATTGTTAACAAACCGAAAAAAGCATTTTGCTGAAAGTTAACGTCAAAATTAAATAACAAGAATTGAAAAAGCGAAAAACTTGCTTTGTTTGGCCGAAAGCGGTGAATTACCGTTCTTCTGAAGAGAAATTTTTTCCACTTGTTCAATTTGTAAACTTCGAGAACGATAGAGATCACCTGACAAACAATTGATATGAGAATCTGAATCATCGGAATGGTTGGGGCAGCTGTAACCGCGGAAGGGCGCTTCTCAATCGTTTTCATTGAGCCTGGCGCCAAGTTGATGCAACATATTATCAGGAAAGTGTTCTTGAGGTTGCTCTGAAGACAAACATTTCGGTCGCAGAGCATAGACGTTCCAACAAGACTCTGCACCGGCTTACAAAGCGCGAGTGAACTAAGAATGGTTGAAAAACTTCAGAGAGTAAATGGTTTCAAATGACTACAACCAATTTCAGACGATAATTATTAAAAGATTAAGCAATTTATTCAATGAATTTTTGTGTGCACTCCCTCGAGATTTAGAAGAGAAGGTTTTGTGAATTCAGCCCCAATCTGGTAGCAAAATGTGGTTGAGGATGGGAAAAATGATGATTAACCTTTTCTGCACCGGATTGTGGTTATCACTTAGCTGTTCGAGTATCACATACTTCACTCGAAATTGCTTAGTCAGTTTTCAACAGAAGAACGGGAATTGAAATAGATGAAGATGATAGATGAATTTTTGAATTATTACAAAACTTAAGTTTGATCACTTTTCGAATATATGCGCACAGTTCGATACTTGGTGAAAATTAATTCTTGATGGTTGATGGCCATGTTTGTTTACCGACCGGGTTCATTGCGCGCCCGCAAGTGGCACCAGCAAACATGACAATTTTCTCCAAGAGCTACAGGGTACATTCACGACGTAACAGTGGCTCTCTAATTGACCAGACATGAATTTTATGGATTATTCTCTCTGAGCCATTTTAGAAAGCAAGGTCCGAACTAAAAAAATCAGCCTCGAGATGCTGAAGAAGGCGATTGCCTTTGAGTGGGCTAAAATAGCGGCAAGTTACGTTCGGGCAACTTGGGATTCGTTTTTTGACCGTATCAAAGCAATAGTCACAGTAAAAGATTGTCATATCGAGCCGAAGTGAATTGATTCTGGAATTCGGATTATTTTCACATATCCTATACATAAAAAGAGATGAAAATTATTTTATAACCGAATTTATGACCTTCTGAATTGGTTACACTTCGATTGCCGTACCCTGTATGCACAAGATATAAATCACTCTAATGATTTTTGTAAGGAAATTTTGGATTTTTTCATATTTGCTTTTCTTTATGAGATTAGTTTAGTTTAAAAAGTGGTTACAGTTTATGCGGTCTCAAGGTCTATTGCGCCCCTGTTCTGGCCACACCCTTCACAACTCGCCTTCCAGTTCCAGAGATCTAATGAAATCAAATGTCTGTGAAGGCTTAAACGAGGCAAGTTCCTCACTCTTACAAGTTTATCGCCCATGGCATTTTCTCCTTGGGCTCTCGATGCCAGAGCATTCCGTGACTAGGTGAATGGGGGTCAGTGTCCGATAATCCCATCCTCAACAGGTGCTTCCTGAGGCGACAGTGTCCTGTAAGAAAGCCAGTGAGGAGGTGTAATTGCTTCTTACCAAGATACAGATATCTTTTGGATCCCGCTGTCTCAAAGTTCCGAAGGAATTTAGTGATATGATCCATCCCTGCGAGATTCCGCCAGAGTTTTTTCCTCTCGGCTTTCTCCTTCTCCAGAAACTCCTTCTTATAGGTACATTTACCTATACCACAGAAGGGTTTTCGGCAAATGAGTGACATTCGTGCGCCCCTTTTAGCAAGTGTATTGGCCTCTTCGTTTCCTTTGATTCCCGAGTGGCCGGGAGCCCAGATTAAAAAGACCTTATTTTTCTTGCCTACCTCATTGAGTTTGTTCCGGCACTTCTAGATCATCTTTGAGTCGATGACGTAGGAGTTCAGTGTTTCAATAGCAGCTTGACTATCTGAGTGTATGGCTATATCGCACTTCTAATAGTTTCTTTCTAGATTTATATCCAGACATCTTTCAATAGCTAAGATTTCCGCTTGAAAGACGCTCATACAGGAGCCTAGCGACAGTGCACACTTGGAACTTGGCCCGTATATTCCAGCGCCAGGTTTTTGAACCATCTGTATACCATTTTACCGTATTTTCTTTGAGGTTATAGTCGGTGTATTCCCGTTTCCATTCCTCTCTTTTAGTTAGCAATGTCCTGAAGTTTTTCTCAGTGCTTACTTTCTTGATCATTACATCACTAGGGAGGTTCGCAGATGAGATGAAATTGTTCAGAGAGGACCAGACTCTTTGATTCTTTATTCTCTCAATACCTGTACCTTCCTTAGATATTCCGAGGATAACCTTCTTTGTGATATGATAATAATAAAAAAGTAATTCAGTAGGTACTCACTTCTATTTCAATCATTTCTAGATCGTGATTGATATCAATAACACTATTATAGAAAATCTGAACTAATTTCGTTACATTGTCCATATCTGTTCTTAATATCAATTCAAATTTATTTGCTGTTACTTTCCATGCTACCAAATCACCAAAATTTTCCACCTGAAATATTGAAACAAATTTAAGGAATCATGTCAATGAAAATATCAAAACACAAAAGTATTACCTGTATCATTTCGCTTTCATGCTTGACGTACTCAAGAAAACTTTTGACTGTTAAGTATATAAATGGTGGCGTTAGATTGGAAGATCTGTATCTTATATGAATTGGAAAACACCTTGGATCTTTGGGAAATAACACCCAATTTGTGAGGAGTATGGTTTGCTGAAAATATGGAAAATAAGATAATAAGAAGATGTTTAAGGCGTAATATCACCATATATTATATACAGGGTCTTTCACGAGGAACCTCTTTATTTCAACTAATCGGCCATCGGTTTTCTCTCCAGTGATAAAAAAATAATTCCTTATGAACCATATGCAAAAACTTACCATGTTTTATATTCTTTTTTTTAATGATAGATATCATTAATTACATCTGCCAAATTCCTCTTTATTCAGTAGCATTCATTAAAAAAAAAGAATGTAAAACATGGTAAGTTTTTGCATATGGTTCATAAGGAATTATTTATTTATCACTGGAGAGAAAACCGATGGCCGATTAGTTGAAATAAAGAGGTTTCCGATACAAATTCGAATTAAAATTCGCCATCTATTTAGGAACAACCTGTAACTTTTTTCTCTTGCATATTAGGGTAGTAAAATCTAAAACATGGTTTAAGTAACAGTTCCTGAAAATTTCATCTTTTTGGCGTGACGGGAAAAGAAATAGCTCAGAATTCAAGACGAAAAACAGTTTTTTGTGAATAACTCAGAAAATATCCATTTTAGGCCAAGGGTGTGATGCATACACTCACATTATTTTTTAACGTAGATTCAATATCTGCCATAAAAAAATGGGGTTCTAATTTGAAAAAATTGATTTTCACGATTTTGTCATCCCTAACTTTGAAAGCGATTTTTTCACCCCCTGTATCATGAATCGCGATTTCGATTTTTAAAGTGGATACATCAATCTTACATCTTGAAAAATCCCAAAAATAAAAATTTTCCATCAAAAACCTCGAAGTTATTCTTGTTTCAGCGGAGCTCTATTTTCGATATTTTTTCGAATTTTCCCGCTCAGAGAGAATTTTCCAACCAAAACTGAAAAATGTTACATCAAAATAACTTGAAATTTTCTAAGGAATCTATTTCTGCAATAAAAAAATGGTGTTCTAATTTGAAAAACGGAAGTTGACGTCATTTCCGGAAAAACCGGAGGTGCTCATGCCTTGAAAATATTTTAGATTTCATCAGCATCGTGAAATACTTATAAGTGCTGAATGTCATGAAAATACGTTCAGTAGTTTCTCGTATAAATATGAGTGAGGTTCCTCGTGAAAGACCCTGTATATAAAAATAGTGAAAGTAGAGAATAATATTAATCGATTGAAATCAACCAATATTCAATTCATACTTCATAGCTAATCTTGTCCTCGTTCAAGACAAAGTGCAAGGAAGTGGTATAAAACAGAGCACCTATGGATAACCATTTCGTCCTTATTAGGACTCATCAGCACAGAATAGATCTGAATGATTCTAGATATTTCTTGGAACTCAAAGCGAAATGGCAACTTCTTTTAGGTATAAATATACTGATGGCGCCATCTCTTGTTGCATACGAAAACCTTCTGTCATAGCATGAACCTTGAACGAAGTAGCGAGACGTTTACCATTTGTCGCATTGACCGGAGCGTACTTGCATTTCGCAAATTTTACTCTATAGAGATCGATCAAAATTTTCTTAGTGAGAAACTTGAACTTCCTACATTTATTGAGGTTTTGATAAGTTTTTTTGTAGTTTATCGAATAATTAAAAACACATAGTACAGGGTGTCCCATTACTCGACGTCAACCCGGAACCGGGTGTAAAGGCAAGTAATGCTGGTTATCAGAAAAATATAAAAAAAATCTAAGTTGCATGATTTTAAAATAATGCGCATTTAAAAAAACACGCAAAATTCCACACCCTGTGACAGTCTTTTCGCTCCTGTTGCCACAAATATCAACTTTTTCCAACTTTTTTCTTTGCTGTGTAACCTTGAATAATGCTTGTCTAAACTGTCATCAAAATTTTGATACCAGCTGATCTAGATTTCATAAAAATAGGGCTTACTTCTCAGAAAAAAAGTTCGAAATAAACAATTGCCTAGTTTCAACTGACTGTATTGAAAAAAAATGTACTACGTAGGTTTGGCATGTTTTTTCAAAAGTTGGCGCATTTAGTGAGGATTCCAAAATGGTATAATACTTGTTTAATTGCAGCTGCCGTAGTTCAAATTTATTTTCGATTGCCTTTGAATACACTTTTTCGTTAACTGCTTCCCAGTAATAGAGTCCAATGGGTTCAAGTCCGGTGAACGGGCCGGCCACGAGATTGGACCAGAACGTCCGATCCATCTTCCGGGAAAAAATGTTACCAGAAAAAAAAAATTTCAGAGAAATTTCTCAGGAAAAATTTTTCTGGAAAAATTATTTCTCTGCAAATTTTTTTTTCTGATAACATTTTTTCCCGGAAGATGGGTCGGACTTTCTGGTCCAATCTCGTGGCCGGCCCGTTCACCGGATTTGAACCCATTGGACTCTATTACTGGGAAGCAGTTAACGAAAAAGTGTATTCAAAGGCAATCGAAAATAAATTTGAACTACGGCAGCTATAATTAAACAAGTATTATACCATTTTGGAATCCTCACTAAATGCGCCAACTTTTGAAAAAACATGCCAAACCTACGTAGTACATTTTTTTTTCAATACAGTCAGTTGAAACTAGGCAATTGTTTATTTCGAATTTTTTTTCCGAGAAGTAAGCCCTATTTTTATGAAACCTAGAGCAGCTGGTATCAAAATTTTGATTACAGTTTAGACAAGCATTATTCAAGGTTACACATCAGAGAAAAAAGTTGGAAAAAGTTGATATTTGTGGCAACAGGAGCGAAAAGACTGCCACAAGGTGTGGAATTTTGCGTGTTTTTTTAAATGCTCATTATTTTAAAATCATGCAACTCAGATTTTTTTTTATATTTTTCTGACAACCAGCATTACTTGCCTTTTCACCCGGTTCCGGGTTGACGTCGAGTAATGGGACACCCTGTATATTCTACATTCCTCTGAGTTAGTGAAAGCTAACACCTCGGTAAGTGGAAACAAGGCCGTAGCCAGAAAAAAAATTCGGGAGATCCACCGAATGACAAAATGACAATTTTCGAAGGCAAATGTTCAGATTCTGTACTTTTGAAAAATTTCAGGTGAGATCCGGACCTCATTTTAACGCTCGTTCTACTTAAACGAGTGCTATATCGTTTTGCTCAAATGTATGTTATTTTAGAATTTTGAGAAGATAAGGTTCGACTACCTGATGATGAATTCGTGGTCAAATCTGTCCGTGGGTCCGTCCGTCCGCCCGTTAGCACAATAACTTTCGAAGGGATTGTCCTAGAGACTTGAAATTTTAAGGAGGAGTTCGGGTCCCAAATGCCTCGAATTAGTTCGTTAACAAGCTAAATAGTACAGGGTGTTCCATAAAATATGGTCATTCAAAACTAATCGAAATGAAATGTTATGGCCAAATGCAAGATGCTCATAACAAGAATCATGCAAAATTTTGTGACCATAGTGGGAACAGAACCATAGAAAATTAAAATCTAATATCGAAAAAAAACTTCATATTTCCATAAAAAGATATCCGATTCGAGTGAATTTTTTTGTGAATGTGGATCGATATAATAAACGTTCATTCAAAATTTCGTGGCCATAGTATCAAAAGAACCATAGAAAATTCAATTTGAATATTAAAAAGAAGAATCTGTATATTTCCATAACAGGATATCCGATTGGAGTGAAATTTCTTCTGTGAATGAAGATTGATCTACTGAACCTGATTTTAGTGATTTTTTCTCTCAATTGCAACAACCTGTACCTCAGAAGCAATAAATCAGAGACCCATGGTCCATAGAAACTATGTCATAAAATCATCCGAGGATTAAGATCCCGAATTTAGGGTACCTTATTCTGAAACACCCTGTATATTATTCAAGGCCTCCTTGCAACTCAGTTTTTCCATAATCATAACCTATACCAAAATACCACGTATTCAAACATCAGTAACTTTATTATTTGATTATTGAACGATGGCACGTAGTAAGCTCTTATCAAATTAGCTGTAACTCGTATCACAAATATTATTCATCAGAAAATATTTACTTTTCAGCAGGTTCAAAAGGCATAAAGACACATAAATTCTACAAATGAATTCTTCCATAGTATTGTACTCTTGAGATTAGTAAGAAATGAAATAAAACACACTAAGTATTATTCATAATGATCTTCGGCGATCGATTTCGGAATTATTCCATCATCAGGCCCGCTGCAAGAATACAAATGTAGAACATGTATTTTTTTTGGTTAGAGTATGCAACTTACTGTCTTTGAATTAAAAGGAACATACATCGTTTAAAAACATTTAAAATGGTTTTTTTATTGTCAGAATTGTTAATTGATCTCTATAGTCCGTTCACGAAAGGTTGAGCACATTAGTAGGCGTTACTTTATTTATTTGAAGTTGGCAGTATTGACTGTTATAGAGTAAAATAAAGTCAACGTTGCCGCATGTACTCGGCCTCGCCCGACGAGCTTGCGAGTTATCAGTGAACTCTATGCGATATTGACAACATTGCGTATCGATCTGACAAGAAAATAAAGAACATAACCTAAAATTTTAATATAGGTACACAGTGGAATATGCCAAATTTCCATGGCCAACCGACGGCTCAACCTTTCGTGAATGGACTATAGTCAACTTTTATTACCGGTAAATCTGTTCTTGAAGAAATGTCAACTGAATATGGAATTGTTAATTGTTGGATATGTGGGAAATGTGATATCTAATATGTTATTATAAGATTGTCTATTAGTGGTGGGAATTTTCTGAAATTTAGTACTTACTGTTGTTTTTTAAGAATGAGTTTGAAATTGCTCTTTCTGTTAAATTCTATATTATCATTAAGTTAAAATTGGTTGTCTTTATTTTTTTAAATTTCTAGTTGTTCGAGTAATATTATATTATGGTAGTTATTTTCTTTATGAAATATTTTCGGATTATAAAATGTGATATTATGCCAGGTATCGTTTAAATGTGTGCCTAAAGCGGAATGGGGTTGATTTCTTTTGTGTTCATTGAATCTTTTTCTACGTTACGATCAACCCAATGTTTATTAGGCACATATCTAAACGATACCGGACATAATATCACATTTGATAATCTGAAAATACTTCATAAAGAAAATAACTACCATAAAATAATATTACTCAAACAAGAAGAAATTTAAGACAACCGATTTTTACTTAATGATAATACAGAGTTTAACAAAAGGAGCATTTTCAAACTCATAGATTCTTAAAGAACAACAGTGAATACTAAATTAAAAAAATTCCCGTCAGCAATAGACCACCTTATAATAAAATACATATTAGATATCACATTTCCCACATATCCTATAATTCCATATTCAGTTGACATTCCTGCCAGAACAGATATACCGCTAAAAAAGTTGACTAGAGATCGAAAAATTTTAACAATTCTGACAATACAAAACCATTTAAAATGTTTTCAAACGATTTATGTTCATTTAAATTCAAAGACAGTATAGTCCGTTCCCGAAAGGTTGAGCACATAGTAGGCGTTTCTTTATTTATCAAAAGTTGGCAGTATTTACTGTCATAGAGTAAAATAGAGTCAACGTTGCCGAATGTACTCGGCCTCGTCCGACGAGCTTGCGAGTTATCAGAGAACTCTATGTAATATTGGCAACATTGCGTATCGATCTGACAAGAAAATAAGGAACATAACCTAAAATTTAAATATACACAGTGGAATATGCCAAATTTCCATGGCCAACCGACGGCTCAACCTTTCGTGAACGGAGTATAAATAGATCGCCGAGATTATGATAAATAATACATATAGTCCGTTCACGAGAGGTAGAGCGCATAGTAGGCGTTTGTTTGTTTATCTGAAGTTGGCAGTATTTGCTGTCATAACGTAAAATAAAGTCAACGTTGCCGAATGTACCAGGCCTTATCCGACGAGCTTTTGAGTTATAAGAGAACTCTATGCAATATTGACAACATTTCGTATCAATCTGACAAGAAAATAAACAACACAACCTAAAATTTCAATATACACAGTGGAATATGCCAAATTTCCATGGCCAACCGACGGCTGAAATTTTCGTGAACGGACTATAGTGTGTTTTATTACATTTCTTACTAACCACATAAATTCATAAATTTCTAATCTATTGGACGGAAATTACCAAAATCTCACCTTTGGAACTATTGTACATGCTATTCTATCCTCGTTATGAAACAGTAAACTTTCGATACTTCTTTGTCTTCTTGTAGAATGTATCAGTTTGCTCCTGCTTAGTAAAAGCGCATTTTTGGTGTTCAGTGTACCGTTGAGCTTGTTCTTGAGGGAGCCTAGTCTCCACCACTGCAAGAAAGTGGCGTACATGTAGTACAGGGTGAAGATCATCTTCAAACTTGTTTATTTTCAACACTTCATTGTTGATTATTATCTGAAAAAAATTGTGAAATTAATTAAAAGTATTCTGACTAAGTTTTATATCGTTCCTATGTTATATGTTGTGAAAGGGTATACCAGTCACCAGGAACCTCGGTTTTTATACAATTTATTCAATTAGCTACGTTTCGAGACTTTTAGTCTCTTCCTCAGGCTGAAAAATATGATAGTTACATAAACACGATAAAAATATCTAGATCGAAAGTAATCAACATGAATACCTGTACAACATTAACACATTTTTGTATATCTCACTCTTATTTACTCAATACTTAAACACTACAATTAAAACTAACAATTCATCACAAACAAACATTCAGAAATTTAAAAAAATAAGTTGAACCAGCTCACCTATGAATATTAGATAAATAGATTCTTTCCTTTGAAACATCGTTCAAAGTCGTGGTTATTAATAAATAATATAATAAACATCTCGGGGACAACAATCTTCTTGACGTATATCAATATCGGGTTCATAGATGGAAATGAGAATACACGGGAGCCAGACAGAGTTAGCATGTGTATAGAAAAACCAGACTAGATCTGGATTTCACTGATAAATTTCGAATATGCGATGTTCAATGAACCAATATCGGTTCGCGAATTAACAGAAGAGGGTGTTTCTTAATGAACAGCATTTCCTTGAAATTTCTTTTGAACCAATTATCCTCCCTGGTCAAAATTTTCGCGCCCTCAAAATCAAAACCATGTCCCTCATTTTTGACATGCATAGCAAGAGCGGTCGACTCTGATTGTTTTTTACAATCTGACTGGTGTTGTTTTAGTCTCTTGCCGAAATACTGACCTGTCTGTCCGATATATGATCCATCACAATCCTCACAGTCAACTTTACATACAACACCCGACTTCCTGAAATCAGGATCATCATCTTTCAGTCGAGAAAATAGGCATTTTACGGTCTTTTTATAATAACTAACAATGGTAGAAGATGTTGTGCGCATGACCTTAACCATTCTTTGGCTTAATTGTGGGACATAAATTAGTTTAAAATATTTTTATCTCCATTATCTGTGCCAACACTAACACTTGGCTGAAGAGTTCGGCGATCTGCACCATAAAAAATCCTATTCACAAGGGTCTTTGGATATCCATTCCGGAATAGAACATTAGCCTGTTCAATTAAATTTTTTTCATGAAATGACACATGCGACAAGGTTAGAATTTTGTGCTTAATCGACTTAATGATCGCTAGTTTTTGAGATGTTGTATGGAGTGATTTAAAATGTAAGGTCCGATGAGATGCCATAGGTTTCGTGTATAAATCAGTTATTATACAACCATCTTTTCTGATTAGGAGGACATCAAGAAAAGGAATTTTACCGTCTTGTTCAATTTAATGTGTAAACTGTAGATCGGAATGGAAGTTGTTAAATGTAGCCAATACATGGTCAATCATATCGCGTGGAACCAACATAACAATATCATCAACATAGAGAAAAATGAAGGGTACATGGAAATTTAACTTCGATAAAACAAACTTAATCAAGGGGTTCATAATCAATTCAGCAATCACAGGTGATGCTGGGTTTCCCATGGCAGAGCATTTAACCTGAGCATAAAATTTCTTATCATATTGAAAATAACTATTCTTGAAAATGAACTTAATAATACATAACACCTTGTCCAGAGAAAGTATTCTATGTCTGTATCGAGTAGTTGACTGACAAACTTTTTGACCTGATGTTGTAAAACTATAGACGATTTCACTTTCGAATGGTTCGCAATAATTGAACATGTGGTGTACCGGTGTTGAAATTTTTATTCACTCCATTTATTGTTTATATTCAGGTTCATTAGTTGTGAAGAGTTTTGAATGGAATAAAGATATACTATACACGTAGTATTTTTGGAATTTAAATGCTATAATGATAGGAAGCTTAACAACGTATTATTGTTTCGAGATTATTTACATAACGCTAAATGTGATTGAGCTTTTCTTGGAATAGATTGTTACCTACTGATATTTGAAGCCGCTTTAAAAATATTGAATGTTAATGAAAATTGTTTTTCTCCAACCATCAAAAAATGTTGACATTTTTGTACTATTTTCAGGTGCAAAAGTCATAAATTCCCTTACCGTACAAAAACTTGCTCGTTGCTTAGCAACACTTTTAATCCTAGGATTAAAAACGCTACTTTTAATCCTTGGATTAAAAGTAAATGCATTTGAAGTCTACTTGACAATCACTGTCATGATTCTGTGTCCAAATTCATAACCAAATTATGAACGATTTTTCACTAAAACCAATTTTATTGTAATTTTGACTTGGTTGGAGAAAAAATATATTATTTTTGACAGAGAAAAAGGTAATTTCGTGAAAAGTTATATTTTATGACCTGACAAGAGATATAAAATCTCAATTTTTTTTCCCCGTCACAGAAAATAGTATATTATATTATTCGGATTAAAAGTGCCTATTTTAACTCGCAATTTTGCATTCGCTCGGCTACGCCTCGCAACTGCAAATATTGCTCGTAAAAAAAAGATGCACTTTTAATCCTTATAATATAATATACTATTTTCTGTGACGGGGAAAAAAATTGAGATTTTATATCTCTTGTCAGGTCATAAAATATAACTTTTTACGAAATTACCTTTTTCTCTGTCAAAAAAGTGATTGTCTATATATCCGGGAAAAAAGTACTCACTTTTTCACCGGAAAAAAAGTAATTTCGTGAAAAGTTATATTTCTTTCACTATTAAATGGTCGTTTTTCCTGTCACAGAAAAAAAAAAGAGTAATTATACACGGGACAAACATATTTCAATTGGAATATTGAAAAAAAGAAGATGATGAAGATGGAATTGTCAAAAAAATTTGACTTTTTTTCATCACTTTGGATGCGTAAATGATTACTTTTTTTCAACGTTAATATGTTCTTTTTTCACTGGATCTGGACGCATAGAAATATTGTATTTAAAGCATTATCTTCAACAATTATATTTGAGACGAAGTAAATTCACATAAGTTGTACAAAAAATGTTGTTTGTATTTTGTGCACAAAAAACTCGCGTTTTCATGGAACACTTGAGTGAATTTTTGACACTCTCATGTACCATGAAAAAAACAGCCATTTTACGCACTTTATACGAAAATAACTATTTTGTACAATTGTAAAAAAACTTGACTTTTCTTCATTACTATGGATGCCTAAACGATTACTCTTTTTCACCGTTAAAAAAAGTCCTTTCTATAGTAACGACACAAAAAGATCATTGGATGCATAGAAATATTGTATTGGAAGCATTATCTTCATTAAATTATATTTCAGACGATGTGAATTCACATTCACAGTTTATTTAATGAATCAGGAAAGAACCCGCGATTAAGCCACTGGATTCCCATCAGGAAAGTGTTTTCATAATATTTTCGTTTCAAGTTTATAAAACAAATGGAAACAGGGAAGATATCCGATTGGAGTGAAATTAATTTTGTGAATGAAGATTGATAAACTGAATGCTCATGCAAAATTTCAATCCGCAGAACCTTTTTTTTAAATCGAAATATCAACTTTTCCGAAAATTTTCGAGTTTGTCGAAATTTCACAGTTCAATGGCAATTCGAAACAGTACGCAAAAATTTGTGGGAGTTGCGTTAATAGAACCATAGAAATGTTCATCTTTATATCAAAAAACAGATTCTAATATTGCCATGAAATAACTTTCGATTGAATTGATATTGAATTTGAGAATGTAAATATGTGAAGTGAATGATCATGCAAAATTTTGAGGCAATAGCCTTATTGCTCCACAATAAACGAACGCTCAAAAACACCTGCTCAGGGCTTTTCCTAAATTTTACAATAGAATAAGTTCATTTTGTGAATACACCTCGTATATAGATATTTACTACTTCAATTCATTTTGAATGTCAGGAATAATTGATCGTGCTTTTATAAGAACAATTAAATCCCGAAAGCGATTACGAAAATTCAATTATAAAAATACTAGTACAATTCCACCAATTCATAAGACACAAACGATAAGATTTACGCAAGACATATTTCGGTTGTACAACGCTTCTTTGAAAATACCGACGATGTTAGAAAATTGAATAGATCCTCTGAAGAAGCCGAGATAAGAATTAATTTTACAGTTTTTCAAATTATTACTGAATGATCGCAATCTTTTGAAGACGCAGTAAAAGATCAAGTGAAAAGGTGAAATTTAGTGATCGTTATGACGGAATCAAATGAAAAAGGTCAGTAGTTGTGTTTTTTTTGAGCAATCGTTCTATCTACTTGTATGTAATTTTCGAATTTTGAGTCGAAAATGATCTCAAACTATAGCAAGGGCGTAGCCAGGGGGGGGTTTGGAGGTTCAAACCCCCCCGAAATGTTTCATAGTTATTTTTTGTTGCAAAAATAATCTTTCATTTTGCACTTAAACCAACCCAGAATTTTGACAGAGAATATGAATTAGAAGACGCATTATCGATGTATTCTTCAATTCTCCCAGAAAAAAAATAAAAACGTTATTAAAGCAGAATTTGAAATATGGAAAATGTCAATGAACTCCATTTCAAAATCGGCATTAGAATGCTTAGATGAGTGAAATCAGAATATGTATCCGAACATCTACATCCTACTACAAATTTTAGCTACGATTCCAGCATCTACTGCTACTCCAGAAAGAAGATTTTCCAGCTTAAAGAGAATTAAAAATAACCTGCCCAATTCTTCTAGCGAAACTAGATTGAATGGGTTGGCGCTTATGAATATTCATTATACTGTGAAAATTGATGAAAATGAAGTGGTTGACCAATTCGCTAGAAAAAAAACGGATAGACTTTAACTGAGGGAATTCGCCATAAAAAATATTGTTTGTGTTTTCTCACTGTTTCATTTTTAATACCTCTTCATATGTTGTTGGCACTATTTTGGAGTAAAACATTAAAAAACTCTATTTAGTTTCAATGAAAGCACACATCCACACTAATTTCATATTGATTCATCCTGTAAGTACTGTTTGGGAAATAAATATTGTTTTTTAAATTTTTGTTGGACTGAATGAAAATTAAATTCTGAAGCATATTTGAAAAATAGGTTCACTTAACCTAACCAGGAATATTTATGTTGAATATTGTTTCCGAAGTAGGAAAAGGATAATTGAATTATTGAAAACAACAAATACTTGCTACAGAAAGCGACCCTCACAATTCCCGGCACCTACAAAGTCAATTGGCAAAATGTCTTTCAAAGAAAATGACACTCTTCATTTTTACAAATTTACGAAAGATATTCATAATTACGAAACAAGAACACATCAAAACTTATATCAGTCAAAAGTAAAAAGCCAAAAGGGGTTGAAACACTACCTTACTAGAACACAAGGCCATGAAACAGAATGACAGCGGTAGGGGGGTGAAGTGTTTGAGTAGTCAATCATTTGTAGGTGACAGTTGATGTTTTTTCACATTTTTTCGAGAATTTTGAGTGTTTTTCGGAGTTTATCGCTTAAAATTCTATTTATTTTGGTGTTACATCAATTCTTAACAGGTAAGGAAAAGGCCTTTTTATATTTTTCCACTAGATTATTTGTTTTACTTCTAGTTCATAAAAGATTTGCTTTTCATGTTCGAAGTTATTTCTATTTAAGTTTCAGTTCGTTTTATGCTAATCTCGCTATTTTTTCCAGCTGAAATGCCATTTCATTGCTCTGTTCCCAAGTGCAGAGGCAATTATGCAGGAGGGCCAAAAGTAGCAGTCTTTGGGTTTCCCAAAGACGAGCAACTTAAAAGAACTTGGTTTAACGCAATTGAAAGGGAAGATTTCGTTTCCAGTAACAGCAGTAAGTTATTAACTATTGCAAATTCAGCTGTTTTGCCTGAAACTCAGAAGTTACTTATTTCTAGGTTTGCGAACTACATTTCCAAACAGAATTTATAGAAAGATCTACAAGTTACGCACATGAAGTTACAGGTCAAAAAGTCGAAAAATGTCGAGATCTTGAGAAAGCCATTGCATCAAATCCTGTTCAGAATATGATTCAGCAGTGTCATTTGCAACTTCAACTGAGGCTGTTAGAAAAGTGTTTGCTCTAGAAGGCTGGATAAAAACCAAAGGAGAAAAAAACCTGTGTTTGGTACTTGTATTAACAACGATCCTACCTACTCAGAAAAACATAATTTTCTTTTCTGTTGGAAAATGAAATCTAAATTGACAAATAATTTTGTGGAAATGACATTGCGTAAATAAATACGAATGGACTACTTATGGTGACGTCACTTATTCTGTTTCATGGCCTTGTGTTCTAGTAAGGTGGTTGAAAACCCCAATAGCACAAGCTTAAAAAATATTTAATCAATTACCTACTTCCATAAAATCTGTCAGTTCAATTAGCAAATTTCCTAATCAAATAAGAGAATGCTTAGAGTTGGTGTAATGTAATTTGTCCGCTTTTTCAATAGAATGTTAGGTTCGCATTTTTGAAATTTTGTCTTGATGTGCAACTGCGATTCCATCAAACATCAAGTGTGTATGTACGAAATGAGATTTAATTTGCTAACCAAGGCACAATTTAAATGGAATTCTGTATTTACTGTCCTCGATACCAGTTTAGGGTACTGTTTAGACTTAGAGGATTGTGAATTAAATTTTTTTGTACTTGTATCTTTTATTCAATAAATCATTTAAAAAAAAAACCTCATAAACAAGATACACTGATATCCACCAATTCAAAAGACAGAACGATAAGGTTTACGCAAGACATATTTCGGTTGTACGACGCTTCTTTGAAAATACCGACGATGTTAGAAAATTGAATAGATCCTCTGAAGAAACCGAGATAAGAATTAATTTTACAGTTTTTCAAATTATTATTGAATGATCGCAATCTTTTGAAGACGCACTAAAAGATCAAGTGAAAAGGTGAAATTTAGTGATCGTGATGACGGAATCAAATGAAAAAGGTCAGTAGTTGTGTTTTTTTAAAGCGCTCCTTCTTAAGGGTTTTCCAATAAGAGGTGTTATTTTGAATAATGTAGTCTACCGCAACAATCCCTGCACTCTAATTGTGAAATGGCAGAAACTCGAAAAAGTCTGTTACCTGTTCGGTTTTCCGGCCTTAAGTTTTGACTGCATAAAGCTCTTCTGGACGTTTTCCCTTTTCGAAATGCTGACGAAAAAGAAAAGTTTTCTTATATCTGTACACCAAATTCATAATACTTCGTTCGGTTAATACTCAATTTTTTAATCGAGATTTTATTAGGAAAACAGGTGCAGCTAAAGGCTTTTCCAATAAGAGGTGTTCTTTTCAATAGCCCGCTATTTCGGTAGATGTCACGTTTGAAGCCGTCTCTTTTTAACATTTGACAAGTAGAAACTACGCCATTAATTAAAATGGAACGATACACGCTTCAAGAACGCATTTGAATAAAATTCACTATAAAAATGGTGAAAATTTGGCAGAGACGGTTCGTAAAACTCGAACATTTTTGGGTCGTCGTGAAGCACCTTGTCGGACCGCAATAAAGAAATTGGTGGAAAAATTCGAGCTGTTGGGACAAGTTAGTGATGTGAAGAATAAAAACCGTGCACGTCGCTCAAGAACAGCCGAGAATATTATTGCTGTCGCCGAAAGTATTGAAGAAAAACCAGGTTTATCCATTTCTCGTCGTTCCTTGGAATTAGGCGTTCCACAAACGTCATAACACCGTATTTTGCATAAAGATTTCGAATTTGAGACTTATAAAATTCAGTTAACACAAGAACTGCCACACAAGCAACGAAACCATTGACCTTTCGCGGTAAAAGTTTCGGGACCGTGTTATCTCTCGAAGTGGTGACCACAATTGGTTTCGTGCACGTTTGACAACTGACAGCACATCGGAGGTATAACAACCCCACTTTTCCTATGTAAATCATAGCAAAACAACGAGAGATTTTGGTTTTTCTCAAGTGTTTCAGTTGATTTATTGCTTCTTTGGACTGAAAAATCGTGAAAATGGACCTATAAAATTGTTTAATAAGTTCAGATCATATTCATCGAGGACGATAAGTAGAAAAATATCAGTTTTGGGCATTCACCCTTATCTACTGCAGAAGATTTATCTATCTAATGTGTCTTATTCCGATGATAAAACGTATCCTGATATAAATATCAATTAAATCAAGAAGACAAAGAGATTAGCCAGTTTCAGGATTCATATTTGGACAAGGAGGAAATATAGAACACTATAGGATGTATTTCCAATTCACCCGTTAGAGAAAGTATATCTTTTGTTTTTTATGAGACAAGTAAAAGGTAACTGCTATCTCCGCTTTTCAATATTTTATAGAATATAGCATAAGCATACTTACTTCTAACTCTGTATTTAAAAATTTTTACAATTACCTATTAGATACTATTTATACAAGAGACTATAATTTGTTGGTTTGTATTGAATGATGAATGCTTCACTTTCGACAAAATATTTATTTATTTTTTTAATTTGTATTTAATAGAAATCGTTTTCTACGTTGTGAATAATTGAAATTTAGTTGTTAATATTGATAAAATCCTTCTTTTTTTCAATAAAATCATCATGGAATTCATGGGCTTTCATTTCAATAAGCAAATATGATAATTTTTCTTCTTTCCATTTATTGAAGAATAAATATTATAAATATCATATGATTCACTTCAGCAGCATTCTATGTTTCCACTGAATAACTGATAATATCAGGATACATGTTATTTCTGAAAAGAGCCAAGTTAGATGGAAAAATATCTTCCTTCTACAGTTGACAAGGGTGAATACACAAAACTGATATTTTTCTACATATCGTCCTCGATAAATATGATCTGAACTTATTAAACAATTTTATAGGTCCATTTTCACGATTTTTCAGTCCAAAGAAGCAATAAATCAACTGAAACACTTGAGAAAAACCAAAATCTCTCGTTGTTTTGCTATGATTTACATAGGAAAAGTGGGTTGTTATACCTCCGATGTGCTGTCAGTTGTCAAACGTGCACGAAACCAATTGGCCACCGAGATCTTGTAATTTAACACCTTGCCACTTCTTCCTTTGGGGTCACGTGAAAGAGAAGGTCTACGCCAATAGCCCAGCGTCAATTCAAGATCTCAAAGATGGAATTCGTGAGGCTATCGAGGAGCCACTTTGGTTATGGAAAATTTTATTGAAAGGATATGGTCCTGTTAGAGTGGTCGTGGTGGTCATTTGTCTGATGTTATCTTCCACTATTAGCGGCATAGCTTCTCCTTTATAATGAAATAAACATCTGATCATTTGTATTAAAAATTGCATTTTACTTTGAATATCAAAATAACACCTCTTATTGGAAAATCCTTTACTTAAACGAGTGCTATATCGTTCTGCCAAAATATCTGGAATTTTAGATTTTGAGCCGAAAATTGTCACGAACGATATGGTTCGACCCTGATGACGAAACTGGTCAAATTCAATTTTGTCCGTGAGGTCGTCTGGCCGTAAACAGGATTACTTTTGAAGGGATTGTCCTGGAGACTTGAGACTTTCAGGGTGAACTCGGTTTCCAAATGCCGCGATTAAGTTCGTTAACTTTTCCATAAAATATGGCCATTCAAAATTTTTGTTTCTCAATATCTCAGACAAAATGAAATCAATTGAAATGAAATTTTGCGGCCACATGCAAGATGTTCATACTGAGCCTAATGCAAAATTTTGTGTTCATAGTGCTAACAGAACCATAGCAAATTTAATTGGAATATTGAAAAGAAGAATTCTCTTTAACAAGATACACTGAATATAACAAAATACTAGTACAATTCCACCAATTAAAAAGACAAGAACGATAAGGTTTAAGCAAGACATATTTCGGTTGTACGACGCTTCTTTGAAAATACCGACGATGTTTTTCAATTTATTATTGAATGATCGCAATATTTTGAAGACGCAGTAAAAGCTCAAGTAAATAGGTGAAATTATAAGTGATCGTGATGACGGAATCAAATGAAAAAGGTCAGTAGTTTTTTTTGAGAGGTCGTTCTACTTTCACGAGTGCTATATCGTTTTGCCCAAATGTAGTTAATTTTCTAATTTTGAGCCGAAAATGGTCTTAAACGATAGGGTTCGACTTCCTGATGACGAATTTGTTGTCAAATTCAATTATGTCCGTGGGGCCGTCCGTTAGCAAAATAACTTTCGTAAGGATTGTCCTAGAGACTTGAAATTTCAGGGTGAGTTCGGCTACCAAATGGCTCGGTTAGGTTCGTTAACCAGCCAAACCGTACAGGGTTTTCCATAAAATATGTCCATTCAAAATTTTTGTTCCTCAATATCTCAGACAAAACGAAACCAATCGAAATGAAATTTTTCGGCCACATGCAAAATGCTCATAATAAGACTCATGTAAAGGGAAAAACTCTGGCGGAATCTCCCAGGGATGGATCATTCCACTAAGTTCTTTAGGAACTTTGAAACAGCAAGATCCAAAAGATATCTGGATCTTAGTAAAAAACAATTACATCTCCTCACTGGCTCTCTTACAGGACACTGTCGCCTCAGGAAGTACCTGTTGAGGATGGGATTTTCGGACACTGACGATTGTAGGTTCTGTGGGGAGGAGGAAGAAATCCCCATTCACCTAGTCACGGAATGCTTTAGCACTGCGAGCCTAAGAAGAGAATGCCTTGGGTGAGAAACTTGTAAGAGTCAGGACTAGCCTCGTTGAAGCCTTTACAGATGTTAGATTTTTTATCAGCTCTGTGGGACTGGAAGGCAAGCTGTGAGGGTCCGAACAGCTCTGTAAGGGGGCACACGCACAATAGACCTTAAGGTCGCAGTGTCCTGTAACCCCTTTTTAAACTAAACTAACTAAAAGACTCATGCAGAATGTTGTGGCCATAGTGCTAACAGAACCATAGTAAATTCAATTGGAATATTGAAAAGCAGAATCCTCCTAAGCAAGATGCACTGAATATAATAAATTACTAGTACAATTCCATCAATTCAAAAGACACGAACGATAAGGTTTACGCAAGACATATTTCGGTTGTACAACGCTTCTTTGAAAATACCGACGATGTTAGAAAATTGAATAGATCCTCTGACAAATCCCAGATAAGAATATTAATTTCACAGGTTTTCGAATTATTCCTGAATGATCGCAATCTTCTTAAGACGCAGTGAAAGATCAAGTGAATAGGTGAATTTGAGTGATCGTGATGACGAAAACAATAGAAAAAGGTCAGTTGTGGTTTGTTTTTTCTATTATATTGGCCTAGATCACCATCACATTAAAAACTGACAAAAACCCTGACGTGAAGTCAAATGACCTTTTACGCACTTATGATATTGGGAAAACGAAAGTTTAAATTTGAATATTCAGAACACGCAATAACAGTTGAAATATTTCGAATAAGAAATTTTGTTCACGACTTTTGTATAATCCACTAATCATACAGCTGTTTCCCCGGCCATAATAATACCCTAATACCCATTAATTACTAGTGAATAATGAGTTATTATTCACTCCTGTCAGATGCTTCATAAATTCAACTTCAATATAATATTCTTCAAATTGCTATTCCTCCAGTATTCTAAAGTACTCCAACTAACGAATATGAGTATACCTTGCCAATCGAGGGCCAAATCTACTTTTATCACATCAACTAAAGCAATTTTCATTACAGAATATACCATGGCAAGGTTTCCAAGAATTTCTCATGTATCAACTTGATTTTTTCCACACTTGTAATAGAAATGTCTTGTCACGGTCGCACCTAGTGAATAATAGCTATCATTTAGTTCTATCGGTATTATAATTCCATAAAACTACAAAGTAACTTTGAAATATTCACTTTATAGAAAAAAACTGCAAGTTTACACAATTTGAATCCATGCAAAATTAAGTCCTACACAGAATTTCGAGGTAATAAACAGGGTGCCTGTAAAAAATCCTCGATTACTCGATCAAAACAAGCAGGGGTAGTTAACATATTTTTTTTCGAAATCGACTCCCCTTCCAAGATACAACCTTTAGAAGGTGATGACGAGTTGACAGTTTTTAATTTTTTTACGGCTTAAAAAAACTGGGTCATAAAACTATACATAATATGATTAAGTAGATGTTACTCACACATTTTTTTCAGATCTCATAACTTTATCATTAGGGGTTGAAAATAACAACTCCCTATGATTTTCGTTCAAAAATTGTTTTCGTAGGATAGATTCTCGAAAAATAAAATTCTCTTATGGTTTTCCATTTAATTCTGAAGAAAAAAAGTCTTGTGCAAAATTTCGATAGAGTCGATACTTTTCTCGAAAAAAATAAAATTACAAGCAGTTATTATCACTGTTCATTCCATTTCATGGTATAAGTGTTCCATAGAATGAATGTTCTGAGATATTGTATGTCTATGTTATGTTCTAAATTCATTCTGAAGTTTAGCTTCTAATTTCCGGAAGAAAATTATATCCGTAATATTTCAATTACACAAATAGAACTTTCTTTCGATTAATAAGCATAATTAACAAAACCAATTCAGAGCATAAACAATATCTTAGAATATTCATTCTATGGAACACGATGAAAAGGAATGAACAGTGATTATAACTGCTTGTGAGTTTTTATTTTTCCGAAAAAGGTAACAACTGTATTTAAATTTTGCAAGAGAATTTTTTTCTCCACAATTGAATGGGAAACAATAAGAGAATTTTATTTTTCGAAAATCTATCACACTAAAACTATTTTTGAATGAAAATCATAGGGGGTTGTTATTTTCAACACCTGATAATAAAGTTGGGAGATCAAAAAAATTGTGTGAGTAACATCTCTTTAATGAATCATATTATTTATAATTTTATGACTCGTCGTCATCGCTCTCCAAATGCTGGGTCTCGGAAGGGAGGTCGATCTCGAGTAAATTTGTATGAACCAACCCTGCTTATTCTCATCGAGGAATCATCTCCCGAAGTTCCTCGCATTTGTTTACAGACACCCTGTATAGTCAAAAGCACATGCTCAGGGCTTTCTTAAATTTTTCTGTTATGACAGATAATCAGGAAATAAAGATCGTACGGATCCGACAAGAATTTTTTACTGAATAACTGTGGTAAAATGTTTGATTGGAACCTAAAAAATCTCATTTATTACCTTGCAATTAAGTTCACCTTTGTGCATACTATTTTTAGGCAAAGAAAACATACTCAAAGTGATATTAATCACTATATCGTGTTAAATTCAAACTCGTTAAATATTTACACTACTGGAAAAAATTAAAGGATCAAAAAAAAATTCCAAATTTTCGGCAATTTTCAACATGCCGTAACTTTGAGAGGAATGGTCCTACAAGGAATTTAATAAAAGGAAATTGTAGCTCCAAGTGTCTAGTTTTTGGATTAGAACTTCAAAAATTTTAAGTTTCAGTGGTTTTGGAGTAATGATAGAAAAATCAGCAAAAAAAAAATTCTCAAAATTTTACCACTTTTTTTTGTCTACGAGCGTGGAAATCTTATTTTTGCATAATCGTTATAATGATGGGATACTTTGTTAATTCAGCTTTAATTTATTTTTTTATTGACCTCAATACGTCCACTCCTCGCCGAGATATCGGTCTTCAAATGGAAAACAGGGGTGGCAATACCCGTTATTGAATTAATAAAAATTTTATTTGTTAGTTTATTTTATTTTTCTTTTTTGAAATTAATGTACTATCTGCAATTAAAATGTGGAAAAGCTCGAGAAAATTCTTTTTTGCCTTTTTTAAAGATTTGAGCTTCTCAGAGCAAAAAACGTGATCCTTATTTTTTTCAAAAATTCAATCGAGTCAAACAAAAAACGGCTCGCTGGATGAGTTGGCTCTTCGTAAGGTTTTTATCAACATATTGAACTGTGAAAGTCACACTTAACATTATTGGTTTCCTAAACATTTTCGATCCAGCGGTAGATTTTCCAAGAAACCACCAAAAGCCCTTTTTTGTTAAATTTTTATATTGATGCGACATGAAGAAAAAAAATTTCTATGAATAAGCAATGGTTGTTCATTAATGGGAGTTCATTTAAGGTCTTGAAACCCTCCTTCAATTTTCTGTGCGATCATTGGTTGCTGAGAAATCGATAATCAAAGACAAATGGATCCTTTTCCATTTGAAGACCCATATCTCGGCGAGAAGTGGACGTATTGAGGTCAATAAAAAAATAAATTGAAGCTGAATTAACAAAGTATCCCATCATTATAACTATTTTGCAAACAAAAATATCCACGCTCGTAGACAAGAAAAAAAAGTGGTAAAATTTTGAGAATTTTTTTGTTGCTGATTTTTCTATCATTACTCGAAAACCACTGAAACTTAAAATTTTTGAAGTTCTAATCCAAAAACTAGACACTTGGAGCTACAATTTCCTTTTTTTAAATTCTTTGTACGACCATTCCTCTCACAGTTACGGCATGTTGAAAATTGCCAAAAAATTTGGAATTTTTTTTTGATCCTTTAATTTTTTCCAGTAGTGTAGTTTACATTGTGGTAGAACCGAAATTATCTAATTAATTAATTTATCATGTCCAAGATGATTAGAAGGAAATTTCCGAAAGGAATTAGTTAATTGTTTGATTTCATAATGACGTAAACTGAGTTTCAACACATTTTTTTCTAAATATCGCCTTCTGTCCACAACCAACGGAATATTTCGATAAAATTGTTGTTAAACAGAAGAATTATCTGTTTTTTGCAACTCGAAATAACTGACAAAGTTCAATCACGTATGACCTATGTGAAAACATGATCAAATTTATCGATTGAAATATAATCTGGGAGGATTCTGCATTTCTAGAAAATTTTTTAGGTTTTCAGTCCCAGTCTCTGAAACTGAAATAATTGAAATTTTTAATTAAGATGATGCGTAAATCCTTACACTAATTTGTCAGGAGCAAATTGGTTTTGAAAATATTGTTGCCTAACAGTAAAACAAAAAAGTAAATAAATGAAAAGGATAACGTAACGTTTTGGTGTCTATATCAGACTCCTTCTTCAGACAAACTTGTGAAATCTTTGGAATTGTGTATTTTTTCGTTTGTAGTCTAATTGACATTGAAAGTTGCCAACACATAGAGAGGTTGATTTATTTAATTTTGATATTTCCTGATGTCATTTCTTTCTTCAAAAAATCAATCCGAATACGATCTATTCCAACAGAACAATTAGCCCAATTATCTACTTCATCTAACAAAATACATGTGGATTCGCAAATTTTCCTAATTAATTAAGGAATCCACATTATCCTTTTCATTCATTTCCTTTTTTAGTTTTACTGTTAAGCAACAATTTTTTCGAAACCGATTTGCTCCTGACAAATTAGTGCAAGGATTTACGCAGGAGCATTTCATCTCAATTAAAAATTTCTTAATTATTTCTGTTTCAGAGACTGGTAGTGAAAACCTAAAAAGTTTTCTGAAATGATTAAATTTGTAATGATGTAGTATTCTCTATTCGATTAGTATATTGAAAATGTTGTAAGAAATAAGTCACCGATGTGAAAAAAGTTTAAGAAAGCCCTGAGCAGGTACTTTTGATTGGTGTAGCAATGAGGCTATAAACTCCAAATTTTGGATTGATCTTGAGACTCATGCTAAGCATACGAATGCAGAATTTCAGCACGATCGGAATTATATTCTGACAATTATTCAAAAAATCAAGAAAAGCCCTGAGCAGGAGCTTTGGAGCGTTCGATCATTGGTGGATCGATACGACTATTACCTGAAAATTTTATATGGTACTTGAAATTGATACCGAATATATAAATGCAGAATCTCAGCACAATTGGAATTATATTCTGGAAATTATTCAGAAAATGAAATACGTAAAAGATGAATAATTTAAAAAAAAAATAAATTCTATGGTTCTGATGATACGATTCTCTTGAAAATTTGCACGAACATTCAATATATCAGTCTTCATTCACAAAATAAATTTCACTTGAATCGGATATCTTGTTTCGGAAATATGTATAAAGATTCTTCTTTTCAATATTCCAATTGAATTTTCTGTGGTTCATTGACACTATGGCCACAAAATTTTGCATAAAGATTAGGTATATCAGTCTTCATGCACAAAATAAATTTCACCCGAATCGGATATCCTGTTATGGAAATATAAAGATTCTTCTTTTCAATTTTCCCATTAAGTTTTCTTTGGTTCTATTGATACTATGGCCACAAAATTTTGCATGAACATTCAATATATCAATCTTCATACACAAAATTAATTTCACTCAAATCGGATATCTTTTTATGAAAATATGAAGTTTCGTAGTTTCAATATTCCAATTTTTTGTGGTTTCACTTTAACCACAAAATTTTGCATGAGGCATATTATGAGCATCTTGCATGTGGCTGCAACATCTCATCTCGATTGGTTTTGTTTTGTCTGAGATATTGACGAACAAAAATTTTGAATGGCTCCGTTAACGAACTTAACGGAGGCATTTAGGAGCAAAACTCACCCTGAAAATCTCAAGTCTCAAGGTCAATTCCTTCGAAAGTTATCGTATCAACGGCCAGCCGGAAAGACAGCCTCACGGACAAATTGAATTTGGCCTTGAATTCGTCATCAGGGAGTCAAACCCTATCGTTTGAGCTCAAAATTCGAAAATTACAGATATTTTGGCGAAACGATATATCACTGGTTTAAGAAGAACGAGCGCTCAAAAATGGAGTGATTCACTAGAGCAAAACTCTGCATTTAGAATTATTATTATAATCGGTGAATTGTAAATCTCAGGGGTATTTTGTATTTTCATTTTGCCATGTTAGCAATGACACTATTGAATAAACCTTGATATCGTTTCAGAAGTGAGTCAAGTTCTTGAACAATCATGCTTATTTACATTGTTTGTAATTCTTCAAAACCATCTGACTCATAATCGATGTGTTAAATGAGTTTTGTACAAAGCTAACGTGTTTGAATAATATACAGTGTGTTTGGTCTCGAGTTAGCGATAATTTAAGGTCATCAAATATACCTAATATTATCGACAAAAACACACAAACTTGGAAGTTTACCCCCTTAGTTTTGGAGTAGCCCCCATTTTAAATTTACTTTTTTATTTTCGTTGACCTTTCAAATAATATCGATTTCTTTGGACATAAAGGTCCTACAGATGTGAAAAAAATTTTATTTGAAAGATGATACCACCACCTTTCATTGAAGTATTACAATGTAAGAACATTCAACTTGAAAACGCCATAAAAAAGTTCATAGTAAAAATATGTACTGATTTTCTTAGCAAATCCGCAATAGTACAAGAACTAGCACATTGAAGAATAATTTTTTTCAATGATTTAACACGCAAGGATATTAGCTACAAAACAACACTCACATCATATCTGTAAGTTACATAATTTGAGAGTTATTGCTGCTCGAACATGATCACTACGCGAGCAAAAGACACAAGACAGGTCGTCATGAAGGCCACTGCCTGTCTACAGAGCAGAGGCGGCCATTTTGAGCAATTTTAAAGATTAATTTGTTTGTTTGATCATTGAAAATGATCGAAAGTACAGTACTGAGGTTTTTTTTATTTTATCAATTTTCATAAGGGTCATGTTCGAACAGCAATAATTCTAAAATTATGTAACTTACAGAACTGATGTGAGTGTTGTTTTGTAGCTTATCCTTGCTTGTTAAATCATTGAAAAAAATTAAACTTCAATGTGCTAGTTCTTGTACTATTGCGGATTTACTGAGAAAATCAGTACATATTTTCACTATGAACTTTTTTGAAGAATTTTTTTATGGCGTTTTCAAGTTGAATGCTTTTATATTGTTATACTTCAATGAAAGGTGGTAGTATAATCTTTCAAAAAACATTTTTTTCACATCTGTAGGACCTTCATGTCCAAAGAAATCGATATTATTTGGAAAGGTCAACGAAAATAAAAAAGTAAATTTAGAATGGGGGCTACTCCAAAACTAAGGGGGTAACTTCAAGTTTGGGTATTTTTGTGGATAATATTAGGTATATTTGATGACCTTGAATTATCGCTAAGTCATGACCAAACACACTGTATAGTTTTCATCGATTAATAGTTATTATTCGGTTGAAAACTTCCCAGTTAAAATTGTTGATGAGCTAAATCGGTGGCATTGTCCATTTTTCGATTAATTTCGAAGAAATATTCATATCGGGTTCGAATTTCATAGTTATAGGTACTCTACAGGATGTTTGGTAATTCGACGTAATCTCTCGAAGGAGACGTCATTTGTAGCAAAATGCGTTCAATGAAGCATGGTCCGAAAATCTATGGTTACGAAAATATAACGATTTTTCAACTTTTTTGGAATTTTCTGCTTCGTTATCGAAAATAATTAATTTTGCGATAACTACTTGACTCTCAATACCTTTTCAATGAATATATTTTTTTGTTCAACTGTAAAAAAAACTTTTTTTTTCCCGTGGGTTAAAAAGTAATTTCGTGAAAGGTTATATTTCTTTCACTATTAAATGGTCGTTTTTCCTGTCACAGAAAAAAATAGTGTATTATACACGAGAAAAATATTAGATTTTAGCTCTCGGGAGACAACATAACCTCAAACTAAAATCTACGTAAAAAAAGGAATTTGCTATAGTACCGACACAGAAAAATCACTGGATCTGGATGCATAGAAATATTGTACTGGAGGCATTATCTTTAATAATTCTATTTCAGATGTAAATTCACATTACAGTTGTACAAAAAATGTACAAATTTGGTATTGTCATGGCACATTCGTGTGCATTTTTATATGCCATGAAAAAAACACTGATTACTCTCTTCTTGCGAAAGAGTATTCGTCGATAACCCAAGATATACAGGGTCATAAATAGGTGCACCTGTTTTATGGCCGGCAAACCGAACAGCTAACAGATTTTTACGATTAATTTTATCAAGTTCATAATACTCTTTTCGATTAATTCTCCATTCTTTCATCAAGATACGTAGAATTTATTGGCATACATTAAAAATCGATTTTAAATTATGACTCAAACCATTTTTTAGGGATAACAATGCTCAAACTCAAAGAACTTTTTCCGTCGAGCAAAAAATAAGAAAAGATTTCAATGTGTATGAAATTGATTATTAATGACCCGTTTTAATGCTCAATTGCTGCTATTTCAATGTGCAATCCTTATAGCCACCTTTCACAAAATATTCAGAAGCACTACGAGAAATGTCATAACTCCACTAACACGTAAGAATATCTGGTCAATTAGTCGCTGTCATTAATAACCTGATGATTAAATAACTATTTTCGATCAAATATTGAATAAAATTCAGATTTAACACTAAAAATCCAAGTGTATTTCAAAAATAAACAACAACTTCGTTCGGAAGGCCAAAATACATTAATTAGTAGATAAAATTCGCAGAACGAACATGAATGAGAAGACAAACAAATTACGACATATTGGATAATCCTGGCAATTTTTTCCTTAGTTGACGTATTGATCGGTAACGTGACTTTCTTATACGCAAATCCTTGGCACAATTCCAGGCTCATCGATTTTGACTCCCTGTTTATTTTCCAATTATTATCTAGCAATAACCACGAGACCTGTTCATTTTTTCTAAACTCTGGAAATTTATGGGATATCTTTGAAAACAATAATATTATGTATATGTCTATTATCGCAAGACAGTTCATTGAAATATCCTAGGAGTGATTCATTCTTTTTCTATTATTTTCATGAATGAAAACATTCTAGAATTCTCGAATGGGCATTTTTAGTATGTTAGATTTCTATTCCCTGTATAGTGGAATTTGATTTGGTTTTTAACTACTTTTTAATAATAATAATTAAAGAAAACAACTTGACGCTTGTTCTGAATTTTATATTCTTAATAATGACATCCCGTTACTGGGGTAACTATTTTCTAATAGCACACAACTCTAACTCTTTTCTCCTAGCACACTACTCATACACCTATTTATTTTCCAATTATTATCAAGCAATAATCACGAGGCCTGCACCTTTTTTTCTAAACTTTGGAAATTTATGGGATATCTTTGAAAACAATAATATTATGCATTATGTCTATTATCGCAAGACAGTTCATTGAAATATCCTAGGAGTGATTCATTCTTTTTCTATTATTTTCATGAATGAAAACATTCTAGAAGTCTCGAATGGGCATTTTTAGTATGTTAGATTTCTACTCCCTGTTTATTTTGCAATTATTATCTAGCAAAAACCACGAGACCTGCACATTTTTTTCTAAACTCTGGAAATTTATGGGATATCTTTGAAAACAATAATATTATGTATATGTCTATTATCGCAAGACCATTCATTGAAATATCCTAGAAGTGATTCATTCTTTTTCTATTATTTTCATGAATGAAAACATTCTAGAAGTCTCGAATGGGGATTTTAGTATGTTAGATTTCGACTCCCTGTTTATTTTACAATTATTATCTAGCAAAAACCACGAGACCTGCACATTTTTTCTAACTCTGGAAATTTATGGGATATCTTTGAAAACAATAATATTATGTATATGTCTATTATCGCAAGACCATTCATTGAAATATCCTAGAAGTGATTCATTCTTTTTCTATTATTTTCATGAATGAAAACATTCTAGAAGTCTCGAATGGGGATTTTTAGTATGTTAGATTTCGACTCCCTGTTTATTTTACAATTATTATCTAGCAAAAACCACGAGACCTGCACATTTTTTTCTAAACTTTGGAAATTTATAAGATATCTTTGAAAACAATAATATTATGTATATGTTGATTATCGCAAGACATTTCATTGAAATATCCTAGGAGTGATTTATTCTTTTCTATTATTTTCATAAATGAAAACATTCTCAAAATACCTAGAAACAATTTCATCAGCTTTTTCTGTTCAAACTTCTATAAGTCTCGAATGGGCATTTCCAGTATGTTAAAATATAGGGCTTTCTTCATATGTCAGTATTGAGAGTAGTGTTAAATATACAGGGTGTTTGGAATTCGACGTGATTCTCAGAAGGGGATATATTAGACGTCATTTGCAGGAAAATGCGTGAAGTGAAGCATGGTCCGAAAATCTGTGGTTACGAAGATATGGCGGTTTTTCAACTTTTTTGAAATTTTCTGTTGCGTTATCGAAAAAAATTAATTTTGTGAAAACTACTCGTCTCAAAATATTTTTTTCAGAGCTGAAGAGATGGTCCTCATTTCTTGCGAAAAAATATTAGCTGAAAATTCAGATAACCCAATGTATAAAGGGTCATAAATAGCTGCACATGTTTTCCTTATGAAATTCCGATGAAAAAATTTAAGAAAGCCCTGAGTAGGAGCTTTTAAGAGCTCGTTATTTGGTGGAGCAATATCAAATATATTGGTGCAGAATCTCAACACAATAGGAATTATATTATGAAATATGTAAAAAATAAATAATTACTAAAATTAAATTTAATGGTTCTGACGTTACAATCCTTATTTTGCATGAACATTCAGAAGAACAGTCTTGATTCACAAAATAAATTTCACTCGAATCGTACTTCCTATTATGGAAATAAAGAGATTCTTCTTTTCAATATTCCAATTGAAATATCTTTGGTTCTGTTGATTATATGGCCAGAAAATTTTGCATGAAAATTCAGTATAACAGTCTTCATTCACAGAAAAAAATCACAGGATTCGGATATCCTGTTATGGAAATATAAATGAGATTATTGTTTTTTCAATATTCAAATTGAATTTTCTATGGTTCTGTTTTCACAATGGCCACAAAATTTTAGATGAAGCTTATTATGAGCATCTTGCATATGGCTCCAACATTTCATTTCGATGGGTTTCGTTTTGTCTGAGGTATTGAGGACCAAAAATTCTGAATTACCATATTTTATGGAACACCCAGAACGATTTGGCTGGTTAACGAACTTAACCGATGCATTTGGGAACCGAACTCACCCTGAAAATTTCAAGTCTCTAGGACAATCCCTCCAGAATTGAATTTGACAACGAATTCGTCATCAGGGAGTAGAACCCTATCATTTGAGACAATTTTCGGCTCAAAATTCGTAAATTACAGACATTTGGGCAAAACGATATAGCACTCGTTCAAGGAGAACGAGAGCTCAAAAGTTGATATAATTTTCATGGAAGAAATTGAATCGATAAATCCATCATGTAAGAGGGTAAACTACCATTCAAACAAAAAATACCATTTAATTTTCATCCTAAGATATACACAACAGAATAAAATTACGTCGTATTTTGAATTTTGGATGATGAAATTTTCTTCCTAATTGTATCATTTCAACTATCACAACACAAATATTAGATGCAACTGAATTTGATATTGTTAGTAATCGAAAGTTTTTCATGCAATTGGTTGTTGTTTAGTGTTCATGCATTAAAATGTACTTTTTGTGAGAAATATTGCTGTAAAATAAAAAAATAGAGGTGACGTGAATTTAGTGCAAAATGTGGAGAGAAAATTTCAAAGAGGTATGATATCCAATGTGAGAGTTAAGGAAAATTTCAAACTTTCAATTATTAATAATTAATAATTTTCAATCGAAAATAGCATAACTGACACTGCTTGAAAAGACTTGAAATCCTAGACAAGCCTGACACTTATGTCATTTCAGAAATTAATTTTTGAGATCGGTATTATAACATAATGGTTTCTTAAGAATAGTTTTCACTCATTGAATATCATCAATACACTCACTCAAAATAAACAAAAGTTGTAGGGAGAAATATTTAAGAGTCAGAGTGTATCCCACTTAGCCTTATGCGATTGAATAAAATAATTCTTCAATGCTCTTTAATGTTTTTAAAACTAATGTTCAAGATAGTTCGAGACCATTAGTCGCTAGGTTAATAACCGAGTTGATCGCAAGATTTTTCCGACGATCTCAACATGAATTGTGAATAAATTTTTGATTGAAATACATTATCATTCTGCACAAGACATACCTACATTTGACATAATGTAATTTCTATGTTTCTATTTTCCAGTAGAGTTTTGACCTTTCTCGTAGTGCATACGGTTGCCATGAGGATTGCACATTAAAATAGCATAAACTGAGCATTAAAATGAGTCATTAATGTTCGATTTCGTACACATTAAAATCACCTTCTATTTCGAAAATTACATTTTGAGAATTATAATTATATATCTATCAAATTGAGGGATCTTAAAAAGATATTTTTCGAGACTTTATAATTGTTTTGGTCCACAGAAAGTGTCTGGCAGCTGTATATGTTTTTGAGCGCTCGTTCTACTTAAACGAGTGCTATATCGTTTTGCCCAAATGGCTGAAGTTTTCCAATTTTGAGTTGAAAATGGTCTCAAACGATATGGTTCGACTCCCCGATGACGAATTCGTGGTCTAAATTCAATTCTGTCCGTAGGGCTATTAGCACGATAACTTTCGAAGGTATTGTCCTAGAGACTTGAAATTTTCAGGGTGAGGTCGGTTCCCAAATGCCTCGGTTAAATTCGTTAACCAGCCAAATCGTACAGGGTGTTCCATAAAATATAGCCATTCAAAATTGTTGTTCCTCAATATCTCAGACAAACGAAACCAATCGAAATGAAATGTTGCGGCCACATGCAAGATCCTAATAATAACTCTCATGAAAAATGTTGAGGCCATAATCTACACAGAACCATAGAAAATTCGATTGGAATATTACCATACAAAGATATCCGATTAGATTAATTTATTTTGTGAATGATGATTGATATACTGAATGTTTATGAGAAATTTTGTGGTCATAGTTTTAACAGAACCATAGACATACACATTTCAATTGGAATATTGAAAAGAAGAATCTTTATATTTCCATAACAGAATATCCGATTCGAGTGAAATTTATTTTGTGAATCAAAATTGATATACTGAATGTACATGCAAGATTTCAAGAGGATCGCATCATCAGAACCATAGAATTTTTTTTTTCAATTTATATTTTTACATAATTTCATTTGTTGAATAACTTCCATAATATTATTCCGATTGTGCTAATATTCTGCATTTATACGAGTATATTTGGTATATAAAATTTTGAGGTAATAGTCTTATTGCCCACCAATAAGCGAGCGCTCAAAAGCTCCTGCTCAGTGCTTTTCTTCAATTTTTCTCTACCCTTTCGGGTTGAAGAATTGTAGTTCAAGAGTCACCAGTTCTAACCAACCTTTACATCGGTGAATATAATATATTGATAAATAAATAAAAATGTCAAATGTGTTGTCCATCTTATTGATTGGAGCTAATAGTTATCCTGAATAAATGAAAAGGTTTTTCGTGTCTACTCCAAATTTGAATTTAATCGAACTGGTTTGCTACATATATTTCGACCCTTACAAATTTAGGGTCATCTTAAGGCTATCTGAAAATACAGGTATACTCAAAAAGGAGATGATCGTGTCAACTACAAAATGTAAAAAAACATAGTTAAAGTTGAAAGAAACAGGAATGAAAGAGCGGTTCAGCCACAAACAACAACAGAGAAATAAATAAAGGTATACACAATTATAAATTTTCTTTAAAAGAAGAAGAAAATTTCATATATTCAATATTTCATGATTTAAATTTATAACTTTTTTAATCTGTCCAAAAAATTTTTAAAATAATTTATAATTGTGTATACCTTTATTTATTTCTCTGTTGTTGTTTGTGGCTTAACCGCTTTTTATGTACTCTTTTATTCCTGTTTCTTTTAACTTTGACTATGTTTTTTGAGCATACCTGTATTTTCATATTTGTAAGGGTCGAAACATATGTAGCAAACCAATTCGATTGAATTCAAATTTGGAGTAGACACGATAAACCTTTTCACTTATTCAGGATAAATAAAAAATGGGAATCACGTAGCTTCAGCGGAATCTCTTTTTATATGTAAGTGACTTTTGTACTTAGTACATATGCTCTCAACCTCTAAATGTTCTTATTTTTTCGATGCGTCTTTCAATTTGTTTTATTAGTAATTCTTTCTTTGTTGCATTCTTCACTTTTTCTGATTTTCTAGAAACGACCAGATGACGTTTATTTCATTATTTTCGAGATATCGCTTCAGTTCATTAAACGATATCTTTATGTACACATCCTTCTTCATTTCTCTCTCCTGGTCGTTAAGAAAAGTAGACCAACTTAACGCAAACAGATCGCTTTGATAGGTCATCGTTTGGTTAAATTCCATTTATTTGATTATTTAATGTCCCTAACAACACGATAATAGCTCATTGGTGGCAAGAAAACAACCCAGTAACAGATATCAGTATCCCGTGCCTTGAATTTTTGCTGAATTTACTTCATTTCAATCCTGCTGTGGCCTCAAGCCAATTAATTCCGTGCAAAAATGAGTATTAATTAGATACAATATTGTTAATTCACAGCAATGTTGATAAACAAAATAATTGAAATACCGGGGTAGCTACTTATGTTCAGACAAAACGAAGAAATTAATTATTAATTAGAAACAGGATTGTTAGTTCCTTAATCATGGCCCATTTCAAATAGAAATCATCCACCCATCCAATTACTAAATTTGCTATATATGTCTGGTTTGATGGCGAAAGATTTCCAACTTTTTTCGAAAATCAAACAAGTCTTTCACTTTACATCTTCTATAGTTGTAATTCAGAAAATCAAAGTTCAATTTCAGAAGAACGAAATTAAAATTCAGATCAGGAAATACAAAGTTGTTATACAGAAACAGCAAATTGAATTTCAGAAGAGGAAAATTGTAGTTAAGAAGTACAATTCCAGAAATAGTATCACATCGGCGTCGCGGCGCTATCAAAAAATTTTTCTCCAGGAACATACCTTTTTTATTGTGTCATTAGAAAGAATTTGGTTCTTGAAGTTTCTTCCCAATACCACTTTTTTTCTATGTCTTACCATCAGCGACCTGCAGTGTGTTTTATGTTAATTCTATTCCATTTATTTTGTCTGTATTGTGACAGTATGCCTTGATTTGGAGACACAGATATAATTGTTTTTCTTAAAATCAAAGAGACTTTGTAGCAAACTATTTCTATATCATTATATTCATCAAATATTATATTTTATAACAATAACAATTAAAATTATCCTTCGAATAACACAATAAAAAGGTTTGTTCAAGGGAAAAAAAATTGATAGTGCCGTGACTCCTGGTGTCTAAATTATTTCTGCGACTTTCACGCATACCTCAACTCAACAATGACTTGTACCAAATACCGTCAGCAGAATAAAGAAATATTCATCCCTTTTCGAGAAAAATTAGGTATCCAAGATAAGTGAATCACCCTGTAAATTATTTTTTTATTTTTAAATCAATCAATTGATAATACCCTACAAAGGTTAGACAATTTCATACTAAATCATTTTGATTCATTCAGTCTATCCTGATAAGATAAAAATTATTATCTAGTTTGCTATTGTCCAAATCTTTTTGAGCGCTCGTTCTCCTTAGCCGAGTGCTATATCGTTTTGTTCCAATATCTGTAATTTACGAATTTTGAGCCGAAAATGATAACGAATTCGTGGTGAAATTCAATTCTGTCCGTGGGACCGTCCGGACTTTAGCACAATAAATTTCGAAATAAGTTCGGTTCCCAAAGGGCTCGGTTGAGTTCGTTAACCAGCCAAATCGTACAGGGTATTCTATAAAATATGGTCATTCAATATTTTTCTTCCTCAATATCTCAGATAGAACGAAACCCATCGAATTCAAATATCTTCATGCAAAATTTGGTGCCCATAACGTGAACAGACATAGAAAATTGGATTGGAATATTGAAAAAAAGAAACTCCATATTTCCATAAAAAAAATATGCGATTCGGATGAAATTCATTTTATAAATAAAAATTGATACACTGAATGTTCCTGCAAAATTTTGAAGCCATAGTGGTGAAAGAACCATAGAAAATTCAATTGGAAGATTGAAAGAAGAATCTTTATATTTTCATAACAGAATAACCGATTCAAGTGAAATTTATATTGTGAGGATCGCATCATAAGAACCATAGAAATTAATTTTTGTAATAATTTATTTTTTACATATTTCATTTTTTGAATAATTTCCAGATTATTCCGATTGTGCTGAGATTCTGCATTGATATAATATTTGGTATCAATCTTAATTCCCACATAAAATTAAAAGTAAAGGGTCTTATTGTTTTTCCAGGGAACGAGCGCTCAAAAGATCCTCCTTAGGGATTTTCTTAAATTTTATTTAGAATAATATCAATTAATCGAATTAAAAATAAATAATTGATCTGAAAAAACTCAATTTCAATTAATTAAATTCATAAATACATAGTCAAAAATAACTTCATATCGAGATGAGTAGAATGTATAATATCGATACGAGAAAAATTATTGTCATTATGAAGAAAAAAATCAGGTGTCGGCAACTTGGATGTTGTTGAACAATATTATTTGGCGAATTGAATGAATGTTACGCAGATATCGAAGGAATCATTGAATGCATTATATTATGCACAGCGATTTCGCGAACTTTTCAGAACTATCCAATGTTATGAGATACGGTCATGCAAATCGAATAATATTTGATAATAGTTTACTGAAACCTCATGAAAGCTATCTTGAACCCATATTTTTGCTAAATCGGTGATTTCGTTCAATTTTCATTCAAAGGAACACCCTGTAACCAAGAATCTAGAACTCCTAGATACTACATATAGGTAAGGGTTTTTCGAAATCTTCCCAAATGTTTCCCATGTTATCCGGGGCATCCTATTCAGGGTTTCTGTAAACAAATACGGGACTGTGGGAGATGATTCCTCTATGAAAATAAGCAGGGGTAGTTCATATAATTTTTTTTCGAAATCGACCCCCCTTCCAAGGTACAGCCTTTGGAAGGCGATGACGAGTTGACAGTTTTCAATTTTTTTACGGCTTCTTAAAAAAACTGAGTCGTAAAACTATACACATAATATGAAGCACCAAGTAGATGTTACTCACAAAATTTTTTTTAGGTCTCATAACTTTATTATTAGGGGTTGAAAATAGCAACCCTATATGATTTTCGTTCATGAATTGTTTTCGTGGGATAGATTTTCGGAAAATAAAATTCTCTTATGATTTCCCATTCAATGTCGGAGAAAAGTTTCCTGCAAAATTTCGACAAAGTCGATACTCTTCATGGAGAAAATAAAAACTTACAAGCAGTTATGATCACTGTTCATTCCATTTCATCGTATAAGTGTTCCATAGAATGAATATTCTAAGATATTGTAAGTTTATGACAGGAGATAAAGATGTTCTATAAATCTTTCTGAAGGTTTAATTACTAATTTCCGAAAGAAAATTATATCCGTAATATTTTGATTTCACAAATAGAACTTTCTTTCGATTAATAAGCATAATTGACGAAACCAATTTTGAGCAAAAACAACATACGATGAAATGATCATCACTGCTTGTAATTTTGTATTTTATCCCAGAAAAGTCTCGACTGTATCGAAATTTTGCAAGAGACTTTTTCTCCAGAATTGAATGGGAAACCATAAAAGAATTTTATTTTTCGAAAATACGAAAACAATTTTTAAGGAAAATTATAAGGGGTTGTTATTTTCAACTTCTGATAATATTGTTAGGGGCCAAAAAAAATGTGTTTGTAACATCTACTTAGTGCTTCATATTATGTATAGTTTTATGACTCGGTGTTTTTAAGAAGCCGTAAAAAAATTAAAAACTGTCAACTCGTCATCGCCTTCCAAAGGATGAACCTTGGAAGGGGGGTCGATTTCGAAAAAAAATTATATAAACTACCCCTGCTTATTTTCATCGGGGAATCATCTCCCTAAGTCCCTCGTTTACAGACACCCTGTATATGTCACCCAGTACAATCGCACCAACTGAAATGAAAAAATTTTCATTTCGACCGAACAAGCTATCTCATTCGCTCAATTCTCCAATAACAACAAAAACAAACCAATAATAATTAAACCAGCGGATTTAATCGTTATCTCCACATTATTATTTATACATAATATATTGTTCTGCCGGCTTAAGCATTCACCTCCCCTCCCGAGACCTTATGGTCAACAGCCTGCAAGATAACATACTCGAATCATGTGGAAAATCTTCGAGTCAACAGTTTTCAGTTCGACAAGTTAAAGAAACAACGAAAGGTGGTGCTCGTGCGAAAAAAGAAAGGAAGAATCCATGTATTCTGAATTTCAGCACAAATATTGCACATGTGAATCTGGGAAAGAGTGTTTTTTAGAAACTAGTGAAATGGGGTTAGGAAGATACGTGAAAGACTTGAATTGTAATAGTAAAAACCCTACGGAAAAATCAGGTAATTAAAATAAAGATTAAATTGCGGTTTTAATTTTGTTGAAATCTTTTTGGAGGTAGTAAGGTTATTATCCAAATATTTTACAATAGTCATAACCAGAGGGTTTTAATGTATTGACTTTTCAATAACCAACTAAAGGGTATAGCCGGGTTTCAATGGTAGATCTGGCCCTGCGGCCTTTTCGATTTATATTGAGGGGATCGATTGGGCATTGAATGAAAATAATTCAGACAACTTTTCAGCTTTTTCTCTCAAGCCATTTTTGAAATTTTTGTAAAAAACACTTTTTTCGATTTGATTTTTTTCCCTTGTGAAATCCAAAATTTTCAAATGGTGATTTTTTTTGTTATGAAAGGAATAGACGTATAATTTTTTACGAATTTCAGCTGAAAAATCTTTTTTAGAAAAAAAAGGTAAGAATTTAGTGATTTTTTTCTTACAGAAATCACAAAATGGCTAGAGACAAAAAGCTAAGAAATTAGCTGATTTTTTTTCATTCAGTGTCCAATCGATCCCCTCAATATGAATCGTAAAGGCCGCGGGGGCAGATTTACCATTGAATCCCGGCTATACCCTTTTCATTCATTTGAGAACCATCGATTGGATTAAAACTTTGATGATAGAAAAAAATATAACATAATCCCAATAACCTGAATAGGATTTTCGGGTTTAAAATAAAAACAGTTTTTTCAAGTGTTATATGACTCAAACTTCAGAAAAAACATTTCAACAACAAACGGAAATAAAAATTATAAACAGAGTAAAGTTGGATAAAACAACGAAATGAAATGATTTCAAGAACAAATAAAACTGAATATTCAGTATGGAAAAAAATTATGCAAAATTCTTAATGGAAAATCAGTAAAATGAATTTGAAATTTGAGAAAACAGAAAAATAGCCTTAAGTTATAAGAATATTGTCTTCACTATTATAATTGTTTAGTAATTATAATGAATATACAGCAGTGAAAAGCAAATTGTGCTTTTTAATACTTTTACCTGAGTACAGATCTTTTCAATTCTGAACTATAATTTTCGCAATGAATTAAAAATGTTAGAGTGATATTATTTTAGGTAAATATTGAAGTACTACTAACCGTGATTTTTTTTGTTATTTTATCTGAAAATCGCACTACTGATTTTTCTGACTTTCGATATATAATATGATTTTATAATATAAATTCTTTGATCAGAATTACGAAGTTTATTGGATGTTTCAGTTCGCAATTATCGGCATTATACAAAAAAATGCATGCTTATATCAAATCGAATTTAGTTGTTAAAGCTATTTTTTTTCATTTTTTTATACGTTTTGGGCGAAATGGAATTTAAATTCCATAGATTGTGATACTTCTTACCTACATTCAGCTCGTTATAAAATAATTAAATTTCGATTTTTCCTTTTCAGATGTTGTGAAAGATGAAATATTAGCAATAAGGAGTAGATTTCCGACTAAAATTCCTGTGAGTATTCATCAACAATTTAACTAACATTTTAACAGAAAAAAGGAGAAAAACTTAAGAAAATCCCTGAACGGCTTTTGAGCTCTTGTTCATCGGTGGGGCAATAAGACTATTACCTAAAATTTCATATGAGACTTGAGATTGACCAAATATACAGGGTGTTCGGCGAATAACTGTACATACTCTTACCAGAGATAGAGTTGCATTAGCTGACTACTGATTGACTATAAAAAATTAATTTCTGGGTTTCCCTAAAAAACTACAGGGTGTTTTTCCAACTTCATGGAAATACTTAGACCATCATAAAATCCAAACTTATTGACGGATATTATTGAAACTTGCGGGGTTATTGGCACATGCTAAGGACGAATCAGAAATACATAAATTATTTAATTATTCCAGGGCCGGACTCATTAATCTTCATTTAAAGTGTTCAGGGTAAAAAAAAACACTTTGTATTCCGAATTACGAATAATTGATTTACTTTTTAGAAAGAAGGTAAATTATGCCTCAATTTGTGGTATCGCTTAAAGTTGTCACACCAACAATTATTTTTTTATGAATTTTGGAATTTGGAAAAAGTTTTTTTTACCCTGAACACTTTAAATGAAGATTAATGAGTCCGGCCCTGGAATAATGAAGTAATTTATGTATTTCTGATTCGACCTTAGCATGTGCCAATAACCCCCCAAGTTTCAATAATATCCGTCAATAAGTTTGGATTTTATGATGGTCTAAGTATTTCCATGAAGTTGGAAAAACACCCTGTAGTTTTCTAGGGAAACCCAGAAATTAATTTTTTATAGTCAATCAGTAGTCAGCTAGTGCAACTCTATCTCTGGTAAGAGTATGTACAGTTATTCGCCGGACACCCTGTATAAATGCAGAATCTCGGCACAATCGAAATTATCCAAAAAATGAAATATGTAAAAAATAAATAATTAAAATAATTGAATTCTGTGGTTCTGATAACTTTTGAATTCTAGCATGATAATGCAGTAGATCAGTCTCGATTCACAAAATAAATTTTACCCGAATCAGATATCCTGTTATGAACATATAGAGTTCAATATTCCAATTGAATTTCCTACGGTTCTGTTATCACTATGTCCACGAAATTCACAAAATGAATTCCAATAGAATCGGATATCTTTTTATGGAAATATGAAGTTCTGTGTACACCATGACCACAAAATTTTGCACGAGGCTTATTATGAGCATTTTGAACGTGGCCGCAAACATTTAATTTCGTTTGGTTTCGTTTTTTCTGAGATGGCCTTATTTTATGAAACACCCGATTTGTACGATTTGGCTGGTTAGCGAACTGAACCGAAGCATTTGGGAACCGAACTCACCCTAAAATTCTCAAGTCTCTAGGACAATCCCTTCGAAAGTTATCGTGCTAACGGACGGATGGCCGGCCCCACGGGTAGAAATTAATTTGATCACGGATTCGTCAGCAGTGAGTAAAACCCTATCGTTTGAGACTATTTTCGGCTCAAAATTCGAAATTTACAGACATTTGGGCAAAACGATATAGTACTCGCTTTCAGTGAAATGTTGAATTCGTACATACAGGTGAAATAAAACAAAACACATTATCTTTATGTTGATACATCCTTCTTCATAGTACAGCAGAGCCGGACCGTGGGCGTGGCGAGAGAGGCATTTGCCACGGGCGCAAACGACCTAGGGGCGCAAAATGTGAAATAACATTTTTTTGTTTGTTTTTTATTCATTTTGGTGATTGAGTTTTTTGTTCATTACTTTTTAAGAAATCTGGGAGGTTCAGTATATTTATGCTTAAAAGAACCCCTAGCTGGAAAGTTTCATTCCATTTGTTATGTTTTTTTGGGGTGCTGAATTCGAATCTGAAGTTTGCTAACAAAATTTCGTGACGGAACATGGAAACAAAACAAAAATAGATGAAGAATCTCATTCTTGGTCAGTTTTTTGGTTATCACTCGGAAACTATCAACTTTTCGTGGAAAACCTTTCCATACAAAATGAAAGTACATAAAATTTCCTTCAAATTGTTTTTACCACAGTTTGTTCTGCGTCAACCTGTTTTGGCTCAATTTAAAGTTTTGAATGAGGTATTTTCTGTGACTCAATAAATGAAAAAAAATTAAATTCGATGGTTCCAGTGATGCGATCCTCTCAAAATTTTGCATGAACATACAGTATATCAGACTCGATTCACAAAAAGAAATCACTCGAATCGGATATCTTGTTATAGAAATATAAAGATTCTTCTTTTAATATTCCAATTAAATTGAATATCTCAGATGAAACGAAACCAATCGAAATCAAATGTTTCGGCCAAATGCAAGATCGCAAGATGCTCATAATAAGCCTTATGCAAAATTGTGTGGCCATAGTGTGAACAGAACCATAGAAAAATAAATTGAAATATTGAAAAGAAGTCATTGAAAATACCTCATTTTCAACTATAATTTGAGCCAGAACAGGTTGTCGCAGAACAAGCTGTGGTAGTACAATTTGTAGGAAATTTTATGTACTTTCATTCTGTATGGAAAAGTTTTTCACGAAAAGTTGATAGTTTCCGAGTAAAGAGCAATAAACTGACCAAGAATGAGATTTTTTTTCTTTTTTCTATGTTCCGTCACGAAATTTTGTTAGCAAACTTCAAATTCGGATTCAGCATCCCAAAAACATAAAAAAATTAAAGAAATCAAACCACCCCAAAACTTTCCAGCTAAAAGCACCATTCGACTGGATTAAGATTATTGTGAATAAAAAAGTTCTTCAAAATATAATCAATAAATCGTCAGTTGAATGCAGAACTATCCCAAGTCCTTTTTTCCAGAAAATCGGTTTATGGGCTGAAAAAATGCTTGTTACTACACTTCTGATGCAGAAGTATTGCAAGTCCATCTTATATCCTTACCTCACTTTTTCAATTTCATATAAACTCACGTGATAGTTCAATCCAGCGATTTAGTGGACATTCTGACCCATACCATAAGGACATAGTTTAGTTGAAAGTGGCAATGCCATCTTGAAAACAGAGAGCTGTTTTCAAGATGGCATTGAAAGTGGACATAAAATAGTTCTAATATGCAGAACTACCATACAAAGCTATATTATGTCCCAATTTTTCAGAAATTACTTTTTGTGTTAATTTTGACCATCACAAAACAATCAGGATCTTCAAGTTGAAGTTAAAAGTGGAAGAATTCGTATATATGTATTTTCAATCAGCTTTTAACCTATTCAAAAAAACGTGTCTCCTGAAAAGTAAGAATTTCGGACCTAGTGTAGTTCTGCATTAATCCCATCGAAATGTCAATTATGAAAAAAATGTATTTATTGAAAAATGAATTTCCTCAAGGGCGCATTTTGAAAATTTCCACAGGCGCTAGAATCCTAGTTCCGGCTCTGTAGTACAGAACTGAAATTATATACCTACAGAATATTTTTAATTCACCTTATAATTTCTAGATAATTTCTCATTGATTATACATCTAACTATCTGAACACAATGGTGTAATTCATCGGCATTCAATAAATAATAAAGAAAGAGCTTCAAATTCGAATAAAGAGTTAATAATCTTTGTACAGGGTATCCCATTTTGGGCACTTTTACAGGATATCTCCGTTATTTTTAACGTTAGCGGGATGCGGTTTTCGCGACAGTGTGCTTCTTTTTTGTGAAACTGAAGATGACGCAATCAGTTTTTGCATAGCTCTCTTAGTTTTTGCTCTACAGGGCGGAAATGAAAAGTATCACATTTTAATCACCTCCCGTATCTCAGTTGTGCTTAAACTTGGAGAAATGGTTGAAACGCATTCCTATAGATTTTTTTCCGTAGAATCCAGTGGCGTAGTCAGTTTTTCAATTAAACTTTCCGTTTTGAGTTATTGAGCAAACATACGTTTTTTAAATTGGACACCCTGTATATTATTTTTTATTCTTATCAAGCAGAATCTCAGCTTTTCAAAAACATATCATTTTATGCATTTATTTTCAAAACCAAGCTCAGAAATCAAGATTTTGTAATTAAATTGTCAATAACCAAGTAGTAGGCTATGACTGTTTATTAAAAACAAAAAATAAATGTCAAGATTTCGTCAGAAATCGAAAATAATGTTAACATAATATCTAGATCACAAACAAGCATGTCATATTTCTCGTAATTTTCGTAAGCAGCCGTAATGAGAAAAACTTAGAACTGAATCATTAATATGATATAATAAATAAAAAACTGAGAGAACTGTAAACTTTTAAACCAACCGACAAAGCTTTGACATTTTTTTTGTTTTTAATAAACAGTCATAGAGCCTACTACTTAGTTATTCACAATTGAATTACAAAATCTTGAATTCTGAGCTTGGTTTTGAAAATAAATGCATAAAATAATATGTTTTTGAAAAGCTGAGATTGTGCTTGATAAGAATAAAGAATAATATACAGGGTTTCCAATTTAAAAAACATATGTTTGCCTAATAACTCAAAAACCGAAAGTTTAATTGAAAAACTGACTACGCCACTGGATTCTACGGACAAAAATCTATAGGAATGCGTTTCAACCATTTCTCCAAGTTTAAGCACAACTGAGATACGGGAGGTGATTAAAAAGTGATACTTTTCATTTCCGCCCTGTATAGCTAAAACTAAGAGAGCTATGCAAAAACTGATTGCGCCATCTTTAGTTTCACAAAAAAGTAGCACCCTGTCGCGAAAACCGCATCCCGCTAACGTTAAAAATAACGGAGATATCCCGTAAAAGTGCCCAAAATGGGATACCCTGTACATGGTATTTTTTTAAATATCATATAAATATTAACCATAAATTCTTTTCATTGGATGATTCACTTTTTACAGATTGGAATATTGAAAAGAAGAAACTTCATATTTCCATAAAGAAGATATTCGATTGGAATGAAATTTCTTTTGTGGATGTAAACTGATATACTGAATTTTCATGCAAAATTTTGTGGCCATACTGTTAACAAAATCATAGAAAATTCAATTGGAATATTGAGAGAAGCATCTTTATAATATTTCCATAACAAGATATCCGATTTCAGTGAAAATTATTTTGCCATTTAAACTGATATACTGAATTATCATACAAAATTTTGTGGCGATAGTGTTAACAGAACCATAGAAAATTTAATTGGAATATTGAAAAAAAGAATTTTTATATTTCCATAACAGAAAAAACGATTCAAATGAAATTTATTTCGTGAATCAAAACTGATATACTGAATGTTCATGCAAAATTCCAAGGGGATCGCATCATCAGAACCATAGAATTTAATTTTTTTAATTTATATTTTTTACATATTTCATTTTCTGAATAATTTTCAGCCAATTGTCCCGAGTTTCTGTATTAATATATTCGGTATCAAGCTCAAGCCCCATATAAAATCTCACTTTGGCGTTTAGTGACGTCATTCTAAAACATCCTGTATATTTCATTTGCTGAATCATCTGTAATCTTCATTTGAAACCATATTGAAGGGGAATCATATTATAATTGATAGTAATCTCTGTATAAATATACATATAAGGAATGTAACTTATACTGGGTGTCAGTAAAAAAAATGCCAAGGACTTTGGGAGATGATTCTTCGATGAAAATAAGCAGGGGTAGGTCATATAATTTTTTTCGAAATCGATCCCCCTTCCAAGATACAGCCCTTGGGAGACGAGGAGGAGTTGACAGTTTTGATTTTTTTTACTGCTTTTTAAAAACACTGAGTCATAAAAGTATACATAATATGAAGCACTAAGTAGATGTTACTCACACAAATTGTTAATAAGTATTTCATAACATAACAACCCCCTTTGATTTTCGTTCAAAATTTGTTTTCGTGGGATAGATTTTCGAAAAATAATATTCTCTTATAGTTTCCCATCCAATACTAAAGACAAAAAAAGTCTCCTGCAAAATTTCGATTAAGTCGATACTTTACTCGGAAAGTATCAAAACTTACAAGCAGTTATGATTTCTTTCGATTAATAAGCATAATTGACAACAGTAGGTAGTTTTTATTTTTTTCCAGATCATAACTGCTTGTAAGTTTTTATTTTATCCGATAAAAGTATCGACTGTATCGAAGCTTTGCAAGAGACTTTTTTCTCCAGAATTTAATGGAAAATCATAAGAGAATTTCATTTTTCGAAAATCTATCCCACGAAAAAAATTTTTCGTGGAAAATCATAAGGGGTTGTTATTTTCAACTCCTAATATTAAAGTTATGGGATCAAAAAAATTGAGATTTCATTTTTTCCGAGAAAAGTATCGACTGTTGCGAGAGAGTTTTTTCTTCCAGAATTGAATGGGATATCATAAGAGAATTTTATTGGTCGAAAATCTATGCCACGAAAACAATTTTCGAAGAAAAATCAGGAGGGTTTGTTAGTTTTAACTCCTTATAATACAGTTATGGAATCAGAAAAAATGTGTGAGTAACATCTACTTAATGAATCACATTATGTATAGTTTTATGACTCAGTATTTTTCTAGAGTCCTAAAAAAATTTAAAACTGTCAAATCGTTATCGCCTTCTAAAGTCTGTATCTTGAAAGAGAAATCTATTTGTGAAAAAATTTAAATGAATTACCCCTGCTTATTTTTATCGAGGAATCATCTCCCTAAGTCCCTCGCAGTTGTTAACAGACACCCTGTAGAGTTCTACACCCAGTCAAAATTAAAATATTTTGCACAATGTCTATGAACATTTAATTGAAATATCTCAATTTTCTAGGTAATCGTAAAGAGGTTTTCCAGAGAAAAACATCTGCCAGAATTGGAAAAAATAAAATATTTAGTTCCCCAAGAAGTAACCATGTCACAATTCCAAATGATACTCAGGTGAGACTAAACTAGGCACTGATTGTCAATCAATATTTTAAAAAGAATGCATAACCACTTATTTGTTTTATCCTCTACTATTTTATAACACACCCATTATACGTCTGTATGCTCGGTCATAATAATACCCATGAATAACTTATGAATAATGAGTAATTATACACTGCTATCAGATGCTTCACGGATTTGGCTACAATGTTATATTGTTGAAACTGATATTTCTTCATAGTTTTAGAGTTCCATAACTAACATGAGTGAGAATACCTTTTCAGTAGAAGGCCAAATCTACTTTGAATATAATCAACTTTCATTACAAAATATACACTGACGAGATCATCAAAAAATTACTGATATGTCAACTTGACATTTTCCACACTAGTAATAGAAAGGACATATTACAGCCGCCAAATGTCAAAAATTTCGAGAAAAATATTCAGTAGTCGTGGATAAAGTATACAGTATTCTATACGTCTATAATGGTTAGTATTATTCACTCGGTGATTTAGGCACTTGCCTGTGGCTTGAACACTCCACCTTGTGAAGAATTGCATTATACGCTCGTTGCATAATATAGGTACTATTATCTAGGACTATTGTATAATCCACCCATTTTAGTCATTATGCATTGTGAGTCATTATTCACGGCTGACAGATATTTCAATATTATATTCTTTAAATTGATATTTCTTCATTATTTTAAATTACTCCAAATAACAAATATGGGTATACCTTGTCAATCGAAGGCCAAATCTACTTTATTTCATCAATTAAAGCGATTTTTATTACAAAATATACAATGGCAAGCAATTTTTTCAGGAATTTAGACTTCAATGATTTTGGTTAAATTTTCTTTAAATCTTCACCAACGTTTCGGATCCACTTGATCCGTTATCAAGGCTAAAAAAGTGACAAAGTACAGTTTAAAATTGCAGAGTTCGCCCTGGCGAGCCAGAACAGGTACCCACCTCGAATTTATCTCAATCTAACAAACATTCTTTAAGATCTATCATTACATTACAATTAGAAGAACACCTTCAAAAATGGTAGATCTTAAAGAATGTTTGTTTTTTAACCAAAAACTTAAGTCCAAATTCCTGAAAAAATTGTTTTTATTATTGATAACATGGACGAAAATCCTGATACATATACAATGACAAGTTCTCGAAAAATGTCTCATGTGTCAACTTGAATTTTTCCATGCTTGCAATAGGAGGTTCTTGTCGCGGTCACCAAAAGTTGAAATCTTCAATAAATATATTCGGTAGTCGTGGATAAGTATGGTATGCTAATAATAGTGAGTTATCTTAATGCAAATATAGGCCCAACTTAAATAAAGTTTTTTTTTATTTTTACATCTGCTCATGCGCATCAAAGAAAGATTTTAAGGTGGCCTTTAATGAAATACAGGGGCCTCCCTTACTTAACTTAAATAAAGGACGACCGTATTTAAATAAAAGATCCCTTATTTTGACAAGACTCTTATCCTTTTGGGTTATTTTATGTCAGGTACCAGGTATGAACCCTGGTCAGGTACTACTTTTCTTTTTTCCCCACACCCACATTGGGGAGTTTACCTCCTCAGTTTTGGAGTGGCCCCTATTTAAATTTACTGTTTTATTTTAGTTGACCCTTCCAAATAATACTGATTTATTTGTACAAAAAGGAGCTACAGATGTGAAAAAAATGTTGTTTGAAATATGTTACTACCACCTTTTATTGAATTGGAACAGAATGAATACATTTAACTGTCATAAAAAAATCTTTAAATTTTTTTTTTTTTAAATGTACTAATTTTCTTAGTAAATCCGCAATAGTAAAAGAACTAGCAGATTGAAATTTATTTTTTTTCAATGACCTAACACGCAAGGACATTAGCTACAAAACGATACCAACGTAATTTCTGTAAGTTACATAATTAGAAAGTAATTGCTGTTTGAACATGACCCTTATGAAAATTGATAAAATTAAATGAAACTCAGTACTGTACTTTCGATATTTTTTTAATGATCAAACAAACAAATCAATCATAAAAAATAGTCAAAATGGCCGCTGTGTAGACAGGCAGTGGCCCTCATGACGACCTGTAGCAACAAAAAAAAGTTTGGGGCGCTCGCGTAGTGGTCATGTTCGAACAGCAATAACTCTCAAATTATGTGACTTACAGAAATGATGCAGGTGTTGTTTTGTAGCTTATATCTTTGCGTGTTAAATCATTAAAAAAATTAAAATTTAATGAGCTAGTTCTTGTACTATTGCGGATTTACTAAGAAACTCAGTACATTTTTTTAATAAATTTTTTTTAAATAATTTTTTTATGGCATTTTCAAATTGAATGTTTTCGTATTGTTCTACTTCAATGAAAGGTTGTAGTATCATCTTTCAAAAAACATTTTTTTTTCTTATCTGTAGGACTTTTATGTCCAAAGAAATCGATAATATTTGGAAGGGTCAGCGAAAATAAAAAAGTAAATTTAAAATGGGGGCTACTCCAAGACTATGGGGTAAACTTCCCAATGTGTGTGTTTTTGTCGATAATATTAGGTATATCTGATGCCCTTAACAGTGACATTTTCTTTCAGGAATAAGATGCAAATTCATCCAAATAGATCGATGTATCTTCTAGTGAATGATAGATCAATGCTGAGTTTATCAACGACCATAGCCGAAGTGTACTACGAACATGGTCAAGCAGATGGTTACTTATATGTTACATACGCATCTCAAGAAGTATTTGGAAGTATGTCTTCAAGTTTCAATGAAAAAAATTGCAAACGATGATATAAAGACTGACTAAGATGTTATGATGAAGAATTTGAAGAAAATGACCGTGAAGATATAGTATGACTCATTTACAAGTTTTAAGACTGTTATAATGTAATTGTATGTGATTTATTTCTTTTTGAAAGCATAGTTTTAATATTGTACTGATTTACTATACTTGTAATAGGTTTACTAATGAAATTATTAACTTATTCAAATTATCATATCTTATTACAAGAGTAACTGTTATTTTAGACTGTTTTCATACGAATACAGAATGAAAGAAAACTAACTAATGAGGCATTCATTCTAAAAACATTTTTTTGTCGAATTATCGTATATTGTTGATGTTGAAAATTTTTGTTTTGTGTTAGGTGTATTGTATGATCCTACTTTCTCATGCATTCAGGTTTACAATTCATGAGTGAGATTATTCCGTATTTTGACTAATGTGGAAGTGGAACCGTACAATCTTATTTATAGAGCCCTTTGAAATGTTGATGTGATTGAAATATTTTCTATGATCAGATGTTATAATAAATTTTTTACCGAAATATAAGGTGTTTACTTTATGATTAAACGAAAAAAATTAAGAAAAGCCCAGAGGCTTTTGAGCGCTTGTTCATTGCTGGGGCAATAACTATTTACTTCAAAATTTTATATGGATCTTGATTTGACTTTTATGATCAATCTTTCAGAATTTGCAACAAGCTCTCAAATATCAGTTGAAATGTCTGGACTAATTCCAAATCCTGTGTGGCAAATTTTGTTACCTACCAAAAGTATGTGAAACATTTCTAATTTCTTACATTATTTCTTCATTCCTCGAATAAATTTTCATAATCACTATTCACTAAAAAGATAATTAATAAATCAACTGTTTTGATATAACTAAGAACATTATAACGACAAAGGATGAAATTGACATTTAATTATGATGCTTTTTTATCCTAGTAGACTGAAATGAAGTTATTGTGGAATCACTTATATAGTCCGTTCAGGAAAGGTTGAGCCGTCGCGTCGGTTGGCCATGGAAATTTGGCATATTCCACTGTGTATATTAAAATTTTAGGTTATGTTATTTATTTTCTTGTCAGATTGATACGCAATGTTGTCAATATTGCATAGAGTTGTCTGATAACTCGAAAGCTCGCCAGACGAGGCCGGGTACATTCGGCAACGTTGACTTTATTTTATGTTATGACAGCAAATACTGCCAAATTCAGATAAATAAACAAACGCCTACTATGCGCTCAAACTTTCATGAACCGACTATAGTAGACATTTTGTATAGATTTCTGTTGTAATCGTCTCAGGAGTCTGAAGCAGTGTCACGTTTATTCGAATTTAGACATCGTGATAATTCTAGGTTTCATTTTATTAATTTATGAAGTTTATTTTCCTGTTTGAATCAACACTAATGACATCAGAATATATCAGAAGCGGGATTAACATCACATTAATACAAAGCCTAACCGTGGGTTTCACAAAGCTTGATCAATGGTGGTGAGTATTCTGCTTTCATCTGTAAGCGAATCTGTAACTTTTCATAAGCTCACAGGGAAATTGCAATTCTGGGCCTCTTCAAGGGATCTGTAGCTTACAGAAAATGTTAAATATTTACGAGTACTTGACGGGTGATCGGAACCATTAACGAATGAACTATTGTGAGAATACGTTGAATGGTTTGTTTATTTTAGGACGAACACCAACGTTTCAATATGAGAAATTCATGATGAATATAAATAATATGGCTTTGTTTTTTGAACTGTAATGGGAAGAAAATCATAACAGGTAAAACATTGCCCCATAATATACATGACGTGAAAATCATTCTTTTTTAAAGTAGGAACTAGGAGAATTGGAAGGAAAAGGTTGCGTGATCAAATGAATCCAATTGAAATGCCGGGTGCTCAGAAAATGTTCAGATTGAATAAATGCCGAATGCCCAGTTTGTGAACATTTTCAGATTGAAGAACCAGTGTACTATAAACTCAATAAATGCTCTACAGCAATTTCAACCAAGAAATTTTTTTCTTTTCTGTTTTCAATTTATTAGATGAAAGAAAGAAACGTAAACTACATTCAGATAAATGTATTTTCAAATTCAAATCAAAACTATTTACTCATAATATATAAAGTTCAATCTTACGATTGAAGGTTATGTTTTTACGATAAATAGTTCAAAAGTGACACTTTAAATAAGAAAGTTACAAGAACCATTCCACAATTGCATTATTTGAGGTTGAGCCGTCGGTTGGCCATGGAAATTTGGCATATTCCACTGACTATATTGAAATTTTAGGTTATGTTGTTTATTTTCTTGTCAGATTGATAAGCAATTGTGTCAATATTGCATTCTCTGATTTCTCGCAAGCTCGTCGGACGTGGACCGGTACCTTCGGCAACGTTGACTTTATTTTACGTTATGACAGCAAATACTGCCAACTTCAGATCCTAAATAAACAAACGCCTACCATGCGCTCAGCCTTTCGTGAACAGACTATACGTAAAAAACTGTTAATTGTATTTCAAATTTCAGAGACAATAATTCCACTTTCTTAATTACATTAAACCATCTCAGAAATATGAGTGTGTTGTGACATATGGTAACTGAGGTCTGAGACGATATTGCTCAATATTGTTCCGATTATAAAAAAATAAGAAAAGCCCTGAGCAAGAGCATTTGAGCGTTTGTTCTTTGAAGGAGCAATAAGACTATTACCTCAAAATTTTATATAGGTCTTGAAATTGATACCAAATATATAATTAAAAAAATGAAATATGTAAAAAATGAATAATTAAAAACAATAAATTCTATCGTTCTGATGATGTGATCTTCTTGAAAACTTTCGAGAACATTCAGTATATCAGTCTTGATTCACAAAATAAATTTCAAATGTATCAGGTATCCTGTTATGGAAATATAGAGATTCTTCCATTCAATATTCCAATTGAATTTTCTATGGTTCTGTTAACAATATGGCCACAAAATTCTGCATGAACAATCAGTATACATTTCTTATTCACAAAATAAATTTCATTAGAATCGGATATCTTTTATGCAAATGTGAAGTTTCTTCTTTTTCAATATTCCAATTGAATTTTCTATGGCCACGAACTTTTGCATGAGGCTTATTATGACCATTTTGCATGTGGCTGCAACATTTCATTTCTATTGGTTTCGCTTCGTCTGAGATATTGAGAAGCAAAAATTTTGAATGTTCATATTTTATAGAACACAACAAACTTAGCCAAGGTATTTGGGACCGAAACTCATCCTGAAAATCTCTAGTCTCTAGGACAATACCTTCAAAAGTTATCGTGCTAACGGACGGACGGACAGACGGCCGTCGGCCCCACGGACATAATTGAGTTTAACTATGGATTCTTCATCAGGGAGTCGAACTCTATCGTTTGAGACCATTTTCAGCTCAAAATTCGAAAATAACGGACAATTGTGCAAAGCGATATAGTACCTTACAATATCCTTCGGAGAATTGAATGAATTAATGTAACAGTTTATGCAGATATCGAAGAACTCATCAAATTAATTGTACAGGGCGATTTCGCGAACTTTTCAGAACTGTACAAATTTACGCAATAAGATCAGGGAAATCGAATGATATTTGATAGCAATTTTCTGGAACCTCATGAAAAATTTATTCATTCCGAATTGCGGATAAATCTGCGTTTCCGTTCGGGAGATACATATGTTTCAATTTCCATTCAAACATAAAAAACACTTGTAAATCAGAATATACAGTGTGGAACAGCCAAATGGAATAAATTCGATAACAAATAAATGAGAGTGTGTTGGGAAAAACCCTTGGATACGTCGATTTGTATTTTTAGATGCGCATTTAAAAAAAATAATTATACAGGGTGATTTTTTTAAGTGTTTCATTAGACGTTTTCGAGGAAGGAATTGTAATACAGATTCAAGATTTTGGATTTTCGTTTTAGAGTACATGAACTTAAATTGTAAAATATTTTCAAGAGGAATCTACTTCCGGTTTCACCGGAAACGAATGTAACTTCGTTATTTCAAATGCAACACCCTGTATATTTATACATATTCCAATTCTTCGTTCAATTCTACACTGAGTTGATGTATGATATGTGCAACCACTCAAGCGGTTCTTGAATTATAGCCTGATTATCAATTTTTTTGAAAAAAAGGTTGTCACAAATTAGTGTCCATATCTTCAAAATCCCTCATTACAAGAGTTTTTTTTTTGCGAAAGTGGAACAAAAGAAAGTACGCTGATCCTGTTTCTTGTATAACTTATGAGGAAATATTATACAGGGTGTCTGAAAAAGGGCCCCAAAGTGAGCCTCAATAAAACAATGAAATCTCACTTTTTTCAAATGGCAACCCTATAATTTTTTAATTCCAATCGGTGGCTCGTCAAAAACCAGTTAGGGTGTCCCAAACATTTCATGCCTCTAAAATCAGTAGTTTTGCCGTTATTGAATAAAATTCGAATTTCAGGATTGAATCAAGGTTTCAAAGTCTAACGATAGATTTATTAGGATAGAAGTTTTCAAGAAGGCTGTGTCTGTTGATTTATAATGCATTTTAGAGAACTGTCATTTATACTTTTTTGATAAATCGGGCACTATGCAAAATATGAATTACAGTAACAGTGATGTATTGAATATGTTCTTCATTTATGGTGAATGTAACAAAATTTTAGAAAGGGCAGTCAGAACTTTTAACGGAAGCAATCCACATTTACCACCTTTAACAAAAAAGTCAGTAAATGTGAATTTCGTTCGTTGAATTTCTAATTACCTTTTCTAGGAATTTGTTACCTTTGCCGCAAATAAAGAACATACCCTTGATAAATCATTCCAGTGAAATTATTATTGCATGTTTTGCTTAGTGCTTGATCTGTAAGAAAAAGTAAGAATGACCGTTCCTAACATAGCCTACTTCAAAAATGCAAGCTTACAAACTGTGCGAAACCTGTCTTTAATCGTGAAATTCGAATTTTATTGAATAACGGCAAAAATACTGATTTTAGAGGCATGAAATGTTCGGGGCACCATAACTGGTTTTTGACGAGCAATCGATTGGAATTACAAAATTATAGGGTTGCCATTTGAAAAAAGTGAGATTTCATAGTTTTATTGAGGCTCACTTTGGGGCCCTTTTTCAGACACCCTGTATAATATTTCCTCATAAGTTAAACAAGAAACAGTATCAGCGTACTTTCTTTTGTTCCACTTTCGCAAAAAGAAACTCTTGTAATGAGGGATTTTGAAGATATGGACACTAATTTGTGACAACCTTTTTTTCAAAAAATTTGATAATCAGGCTATAATTCAAGAACCGCTTGAGTGGTTGCACATATCATACATCAAATCAGTGTAGAATTGAACGAAGTATTGGAATATGTATAAATATACAGGGTGTTGCATTTGAAATAACGAAGTTACATTCGTTTCCGGTGAAACCAGAAGTAGATTCCTCTTGAAAATATTTTACAATCAAAGTTCATGTACTCTAAAACGAAAATCCAAAATCTTGAATCTGTATTACAATTCCTTCCTCGAAAACGTCTAATGAAACACTTAAAAAAATCACCCTGTATAGGGTGGTTCATGTGACAGTGGCCGATACCAACTTTCGTATTTTAAATATAACACCCTGTATATTATTACTTTTTTGGATTCTTCAGAAAATTCTAGACGTTATTCATGTACGTACAATGTCCCATACATATTTTCAACTGTTTCGGAGTTTTTTCAGATGTATTACAAAAATTAAAAAAAGAAAATTATGTTATTCCACAAATAATGTAAAAAAACAATAATTCCAATGTAAGAGATGTATTGAGTGTAATGCAGCGAATTTGTGAAATAAAAAAATTATTTTTTTTAGATGTTAATTTTTATAATACATCTGAAAACACTTAATATTCTAGAAACAGTTGAAGATAGGTATGAGATATTGTACATGAATTATTTCTAGAATTTTCTGAAGAATCCAGAAAATTAATTATATACAGGGGGTTGTATTTAAAATAAGAAAGTTAGTATCGGCCACTGTCACATGACACACCCTATATAATTATTAGTTTTTCAAATGCGCATCTAAAAATACAAATCGATGTGTCCAAGGGTTTTTCCCAACACGTTCTCATTTATTCGTTATCGAATTTATTCCATTAGGCTGTTCCACACTGTAGAACTCCTAGATACAACAAGAGGGTTTTTGGGGATCCTCTACGTATTATCTGTTTCCCATCTTATCTAGGTCACCCTGTATTTCGTTAGGGTCCAGAATGATATGAACATCAAAAGACGAAAGCTATTTACTTCACTTCTATGCCTTTCTGGAATTAACGTACATTTTTATTTTACGAGTATTACGGAAATATTTTCACAGGCAATAGTTCGTGACAAAAGATCTTCAACATACCTGAATTTCTATTCAATATGAATATCGCATTTAAAATAAATAATAATTCATTCAGGAAATATTCAAAAGCTTCCATCCCCAAAAGTCAACTTAAGTGAAAAATAATATTCAGAACTACCACAAACAAGTTTTACTCCGTTACAACTCGAAGAACACAAAGAAAACAATTGCTGTAAAAATAAAACGATTTAAAATCGATTATAGCGAAATATTTTGACCGGAAACAAATAAAAATACCCTTTCAAGAATAGAAAAGACTAGAAAATAGCTTTATTGGTGAAGCATAATTACTCTTACTTATCATTTAAGATAAGTACTCCCTACAAGACTATCAGATACAATACTGTTTCGGACTTCAGTTGACGAAAGTTCTCTTAGCAGGCAACATCGAAGTGTTTGAAATTAATTTTTCAAAATAAAAGTGAATTTATTCGAAGACATCATGTATGCTACAGTGAAAGCTAAAAATTCTGACTGCGGGTGCAAGAAAAAAAGTTTACTAGAAGAAACAATTATGGGGTATGCCAAATACAACAAGAAGGATTTAAACAGTAATAAGCAAGACGAAAGCACGGAAAAATCAGGTGAGCGACAATTCTTTTAATTATTTATTATTTAGGAATCTTCAAGAAGATGCGACGAAATAACACTGACATAAAGATTAGAGCTTTTGGGGGTTTTTACGATATGGTTTATTTTAGTACAGTATTTGTTATTTGAGAAAATGGAAATTAATTGTATCGCTAGAACTTTTGGTTTTCTGCCCTTGTTCTGTTCGGAAAGTTAAAATTTAATTTTGAAACTCTGGGCTCATTGTTTCGTTATCGTAGGAGCAATGAGTATTGCAAGATTAGAGAGCAAAAACAAATATTAACAATCACTGAAAATTACATTATTAAATTCCGCGTGAAGATCTTTAGACTCCTAGTCTACAGTACAACGAACTCAAATTTTTTCGACACATACAAATCGCACCTTTAAAAGTAAAACGTTACTAAACAAAAGGACAAAAAACGAAGATGGATGCATCTTTTTGCTATATAACTTTCAAAACCGCGGAATGAAAACTTTATTTTCAGGATCAATATGATACTTTTCAATCATGTCATGGAATGCAATAGAAACTTTTTTCTTATGTTAATTAAATAATTATTTTGAATAACTTCTGAATTTTATAGTAACACTTTACCACTAATTTTTTGTTCACTTTGAGAGATCCGTATGAAATCGCAGTGTAAAAAGCTCCGCTAGACAAAAATATGTCAATTATCCAGTGAGGTGAATCATGAATTGGCAATTATCATGGAATTGGTTATTTTTTCGGGTGTTTTTTTCAAAAGGGCAATAAAAAACATCTGGATACATTTTTTTTCGATAATGAATTGTATAAAATGAAAGTTGAATTTGATTTGATCTATCAAAAAAAATGAAATAATCTCAAGTTTCAACAATATGAAGAACGAACCAATATCAATTGTCTACCAATTACCTATTGATTTGAAATGTTTTTATAAAAAGGTGATACATACGTCTGTGAAGTTATATTATTATCAATCAAAGTTTGAAAATCTCTGTGGCTAAACAAAATATAATTGTTTACCAATTATTATAAGAGTAAAATCTAATATCTTTATGATGCAGCTAGGTTTTATTCGAATAAACACACTTTTCTCTTGAAATTTCGTCACCACTCCTCAACATGCGCGGTGCAATTGGTAAGATGTTACACTTAGCTGAATGGGCCCCACTCACTTCGTTCTTCTCCGCCGTTTTTACCCGACGGTTTAAAAACGGTCGGGTAAAACTGCCGCAAAAACGAAGTGTATGGGCTAAAAACGGCGCACTTACCCGACGTTGCAAATTTCAGACGAGGCCTGATTTTCGTCCGTTCTCTTGACGTTTTTAACCGTCGGCTAAAAACGGCGGAGAAGAACGAAGTGAGTGGGGCCCTGAACATTCAAGATCGGTTTTGTAACAGCGCCATCTAGCTTGTTATGAGGAACTTCGACAAAAGCGTGAGCTTCTTTGATAGAATACGCCAATATAAAGAGATGGCATTGATAACTCAATTGTACCCCCAAAAACTTTTTAATGCGGAAACCTTCAGCACTGCTGCGTTTTCGAATGCCCGATTCTCCAAGTTATGACTTTCCGTATACAGAGTGATTTTTTTAAGTGTTAAGGAGTTTTCGGGGAGGGAAATTTATTCGATAACGGCTAACCTTCTGATTTTAAAGACATGAAATGTAACTATAGTCTGTTCAAATGTAAGAGACAGCTTTGTAAACAAACAAAATCGTCTGGTTTGCGCACAATAAAACTCCTATTGGTCAAACGGTCATAAAAACGCTTTCTTGGTCCACCCTAAGAGACTGCCAGGATTGTACTCGGAACGGACTGTGGATGGTACTGAATATGTAGAAATAGAGAAAATCTTTTGACAAAGTGTTTACAGTGTGGAACCTCCAAATAGAATAAATTAAATAAGGAATGAATGAGAGCGTGTATATATTTCACTCAGATGTGCTGTAAGAATTGCATTCGTATAATAATATTCAGTTAAAACTGAACGATTGAGTGAAACCCCCTGGATTCGACTCTGGACGGAAAGTAACTGTCCGAAGCCCCTCCTACCGCTGCGCCAAACTTGTTGTTATTGCTCCTTCTTACGTTTGAACAGACTATAGTTTTTGACGAACAATCGATCGCAATCACAAAACTTTATGGTTACCATTTAGAAAAACAAATTAAGAAAAGCCTTGAGCTAGAGCTTTTGAGCGCTCAATAGGGGCAATAAGAGAATAACCTCAAAATTTAATATGGGACTTGATTGATACCTTATACAGGGTGGCCGGACGATTGACATCCAAAAGAAAGAAACAGGTGCCTCGTCTCATGGGGTATTCGAATCACCCCCATGTATGTTATGCGATTTTTCACGGTTTCCGAGTTATGAACTTTTTTATGAATTTTCAACTTGACCATATCAAAAAAGATATTAAAAAAAAAGTACAAGAGTTTTCTGATATATTTTTTTTGTGAATAAATTGCCATAAAATGTACTTTTATACATAAAATAACCAGCATCGTAAATTTGATAAAAATTATAGAAATGTTGGTCTCAAGTGAAAAAGTTATGTATTTTGGATCATGATCTAAATTTTCAAATTTAAATCAAAAACGGGCTACTTCATGGTTTCTCAGTAGGCTTGAAAACTGCGCTCAACACTCAGCTTTCAGAATCATTAGTATAAAATGGTACTCAACAGTCTACTTTTGCTAGAATCAGCCTTCAGAGTCAGCGAGGTGGAAAAAATCAAAGAACTAGACGTTAACTCAAAAATTATTTTTTGCCATTTCAAGATTTTTTCTGATCAAGTTATGATAGAAAATGCTGAAATTTGCTTTTGGAGAAAAGTTTTGGATAAGAAAAAGAAAAAGGTATGGCAATAAATCACACATCATGTAGATAAAAAAAATTATGTATAAAAATTACAATAAAAAAAATTAATGAATAAATAAATTTTGCGAAGGTGTAGAATGTGTATTGAGGCTGGAGGTGGCCTTTTTGAAAACCTTTTGTAAATTTTATAAATAAATTTCTTTTTATCTACATGATGTGTGGTTTATTGCCAAACCTTTTTCTTTTTTATCTAAAACGTTTTTTCTAATGCTAATTTTCATTAATTTTCAGCATTTTATATCATAACTTGATCAGAAAAATCTTAAAATGGCAAAAAATAATTCTTGAGTTAATGTCTAGTTCTTTGATTTTTTCCACCTCCCTGACTTTGAAGGCTAATTCTAGCAGAAGTAGACTGTTGAGTACCATTTTTTATTAATGATTCTGAAAGCTCAGTGTTGAGCGCAGTTTTTAAGCCTACTGAGAAACCATGAAGTAGCCTGTTTATATTTTTAATTTAAATTTTAAAATTTAGATCATGATCCAGAATACGTAAATTTTTCACTTGAGACCAACATTTCTATAATTTTTATCAAATTTACGAAGCTGGTTATTTTATGTATGAAAGTACATTTCATGGCGAATTATTTACAAAAAAATATATCAGAAAACCCTGGTACTTTTTTCATATCTTTTTCAAAATGGTCAAGTTGAAAATTCTCAAAAGTTCATAAAAAATTCATAACTCGGAAACCGTGAAAAATCACATAACATCCATGGGGTGATTCGAATACCTCATGAGACGAGGCACCTGTTTTTTTTCTTTTGGACGTCAATCGTCCGGCCACCCTGTATATTAATGTAGTATCTCAGCACGATTGGAATTATATTCTGGAAATTATTCAGAAAATGAAATTTAAATTCAGTATATCAGTTTTCATTCACAAAATGAGTGTCACCTGAATCGGATATTCTGTTATGGAAATATAAAGATGAATTTTCTGTGGTTCTGTTAACACTATGGCCACAAAATTTTTCATGAAAATTCAGTATATCAGTTTACATTCACAAAAGAAATCTCACTCGAATCGGATATCCTGTTATGGAAATAGAAGATTCTTCTTTTCAATGTTCCAATTGAATTTTTTGGGTCTGTTAACACTATAGCCACGAAATTTTGTATGAACATTCAGTATATCAATCTCCATTCACAAAATAAATTTCACCCGAATCGGATATCCTGTTATGGAGATATAAATATGTTTCTTTCAATAGTCCAATTGAATTTTCTATGGTTCTGTTAACACTATGGCCACAAAATTTTTCATGAAAATTCAGTATAACAGTGTACATTCACAAAAGAAATCTCACTCGAATCGGATATCCTGTTATGGAAATATAAGATTCTTCTTTTCAATGTTCCAATTGAATTTTTTGGTTTTGTTAACACTATGGCCACGAAATTTTGTATGAACATTCAGTATATCGATCTCCATTCACAAAATAAATTTCACCCGAATCGGATATCCTGTTATGGAAAGATAAAGATGCTTCTTCCAATATTCCGATTGAATTTTTTATGGTTCTGTTAACACTATGGCCACAAAATTTTGCATGAAAATTCAGTATATCAGTTTACATTCACAAAAGAAATCTCACTCGAATAGGATATCCTGTTATGGAAATATAAGATTATTCTTTTCAATGTTCCAATTGAATTTTTTTGTTTTGTTAACACTATGGCCACGAAATTTTGTATGAACATTCAGTATATCGATCTCCATTCACAAAATAAATTTCACCCGAATCGGATATCCTGTTATGGAAAGATAAAGATGCTTCTTCCAATATTCCGATTGAATTTTTTATGGTTCTGTTAACACTATGGCCACAAAATTTTGCATGAAAATTCAGTATATCAGTTTACATTCACAAAAGAAATCTCACTCGAATAGGATATCCTGTTATGGAAATATAAGATTATTCTTTTCAATGTTCCAATTGAATGTTTTGGTTTTGTTAACACTATGGCCACGAAATTTTGTATGAACATTCAGTATATCGATCTCCATTCACAAAATAAATTTCACCCGAATCGGATATCCTGTTATGGAAAGATAAAGATGCTTCTTCCAATATTCCGATTGAATTTTTTATGGTTCTGTTAACACTATGGCCACAAAATTTTGCATGAAAATTCAGTATATCAGTTTACATTCACAAAAGAATCTCACTCGAATAGGATATCCTGTTATGGAAATATAAGATTATTCTTTTCAATGTTCCAATTGAATTTTTTGGTTTTGTTAACACTATGGCCACGAAATTTTGTATGAACATTCAGTATATCGATCTCCATTCACAAAATAATTTCACCCGAATCGGATATCCTGTTATGGAAAGATAAAGATGCTTCTTCCAATATTCCGATTGAATTTTTTATGGTTCTGTTAACACTATGGCCACAAAATTTTGCATGAAAATTCAGTATATCAGTTTACATTCACAAAAGAATCTCACTCGAATAGGATATCCTGTTATGGAAATATAAGATTATTCTTTTCAATGTTCCAATTGAATTTTTTTGTTTTGTTAACACTATGGCCACGAAATTTTGTATGAAAATTCAGTATATCGATCTTTGAATTTGAAAAAAAAATTGGCTTACCATTTTTGCCACTAAATTCATTCGAAAGAAGTATTTATGGATGCTACTGGTGAAATAAAAAATAATTTTGAATTGAAAAAATGTGTTTTGATGCTTACCTATAACCTACCAAAACGCAAACAAAAATCAGGTACGGTATCGAAAATATTTTCGAAAGACCAATTTTTTCTTTAAATTTAAACACCTTGTATCTCAGAAATGCGTAAGAGACCCATAGTTCAACTTTATGTCATAAAATCATCTAAGGATTAAGATCCCGAATTTATGATACCTTATTGTGAAACATCAAGTATTTCATAATTACATAATATAGTTATTTTGAACAGAGTTATTCTGTATTAGCCAAAATCTTAAATATTTCGTTGTTTATTTCAGATAGCGGAAAGGATGAACTATTGGCTATAAAAAATAGATTTCCAGAAAAATACCTGTAAGTAACGCAAGAATACATTATGTAATTGATTAATAGTTATCTAACATAATTTCATTTTCCTAAATCTCTATTTTTTCCAGGTTATATTGAGAAAGTACAAATGGGATAAGGATTTACCTATATTAGACAAAATGAAGTACTTAGTGCCGAAGGACATAACCATGTCACAATTTCAAATGATTCTCAGGTAAGAAATAATCGCACGTTATAAATAACACCGAAAAAATGAAAGGGGTGATTCCTCAGACCATTTTTTGGAAAAAGGTTCCCATAAATGTAAGTCCAGAAATGCAAAAAAGGCTAAATAATTTTTTTTGTTCCAAATTGAAGAAGAATTTAAAATTTTTTAAAGAAAATCACTGAGCAGGAGCTGTTGAGCGCTCGTTCTTTGGTGGAGCTATAAGACTCTATTACCTCGAAATTTAAATGGGACTTGCGATAGATGCCAAAATATAAATGCAGAATCTCAGAACACTCGGAATTATATTCTGGAAATTATCAAAAGAATGAAATAGGTAAAAAGTAAATTGAAAAAATTAAATTCTATAGTTCTGATGAAGCGATCCTCTTGAAATTCTGCATTAACATTCAGTATATTAGTTTTAATTATCGAAATAAATTCCACTCGAATCGGATGTTCTGTTATGTATAAAGATTCCTGCTCCATTATTCCAATTGAATTTTTTATGGTCCCGTTAACACTATAGCCACAACATTTTTGCATAAAGATCCAGTACATCATTCTTTATTCGCAGAAGAAATTTCACTGGAATCGAATATTCTGTTATGGAAATATAAATATTCTTCTTTTCAATATGTCAATTGAATTTTTCATTTTTCTGTTAATACTAAGGCCACAAAATTCTGGATTCACATTCAGTATAGCAATCTTCTTTCACAAAATAAATTTCACTCGAATCGGATATATTTTCATGGACATATGAAGTTTCTTTTTTTCCATACTCCAATTGAATTTTCTTTGGTTCTGTTGACACTATGACCGCAAAATTTTGTATGAGGTTTGTTATGAGCATCTTGCATTGGGCCGTAACATTTCATCTCGATTAGTTTCGTTTTGTCTGAGATATTAAGGAACAAAAATTTGGAATGGCCATATTTTATGGAACGATTTGGCTGGTTAACGAATTTAACCGAGGCATTTGGGTCCCGAACTTATCCTGAAAATTTCAAGTCTCTAGGACAATCCCTTCGAAAGTCATTGTGCTTACGGCCGGACTTACGGCCCCACAGACAGAATTGAATTTAACTAAGAATTCGTCATCAGGGAGTCTAACCCTATCCTTTGAGACCATTTTCGGCTCAAAATTCGAAAATTACAGACATTTGGGCAAAACGATATATAGTCCGTTCACGAAAGGTTGAGCCGTCGGTTGGCCATGATAATTTGACATATTCCACTGTGTATATTGAAATTTCAGGTTATGATGTTTATTTTCTTGTCAGATTGATACGCAATGTTGTCAATATTGCATAGAGTTGTCTGATAACTCGCAAGCTCGTCGGACGAGGCCGGGTACATTGGGCAACATTGAATTTATTTCACGTTATGACAGCAAATTCTGCCAACTTCAGATAAATAAAGAAACGCCTACTATGTGCTCAACCTTTCGTGAACGGAGTATATAGTCTGTTCACGAAAGGTTGAGCACAAAGTAGGCGTTTCTTTATTTATCTGAACGTGGCAGTATTTACTGTCATAGAGTAAAATAAATTCAACGTTGCCGAATGTACTCGGCCTCGTCCGACGAGCTTGCGAGTTATCAGAGAACTCTATGCAACATTGCGTATCAATCTGACAAGAAAATAAAGAACATAACCTAAAATTTTAATATACACACTACACAGTGGAATATGCCAAATTTCCATGGCCAACTGACGGCTCAACCTTTCGAACGAGCTATCAATAATTGTTAGCTTGAAATATCTCAGTGACGTACCACTTCAACACCCTGTCGTTCACACATTTCCAGACCTACATTTATGGGAAGTTTTTTTTATATAATGATATGAGGAATCACCCCTTTCATTTTTCGGTGTTATTCAAATACACCCTGTAGAGCTAAATCTCGATCATGTGAGCTTTCAAAATGCGTGTGCGTAATATTGTTTAGAAAATAATCATAGATGACCGCATTTATTGATAAAAGTTTGTGTTTACATTTTGAAATTATTAGGCGCAAAACTACATATTTGCCAAAAACACACAGATATAAGGTCAAATGATTCATTTGTTATGAATGAATGAACCTTGAAAAGTTCAAATCATGTCACCATTTCTCCTTACAGTGTATTCACCTAACCTCAAAATTCCCGTGAAAAATTAAAAGAAACCCTGTACATAATAGTTTTTTATTTTTTACACGAAATTTGGTGAAAACTTACCTTTTAATGTGACGAACATTCTATATTTTTCTTGTTGCAAAATATTCATTTTCCATCTTAGTTTGACTTGAAATCGAAAATTCTCACTTTGAAATACCAGCGTAAGGGAAAGGAGTCGAGCTTTGTTCATTAATAAATCCCTTATTTCTCATGGTATACAAAAAACACAATATTTATGTGATAAATGTACAAAGAACTTCTCTGCAGCTTTGAAACTGGATGCATCATTATGAATGTGAGCTGCGTAAAGATGGTTTAAAATGTACAAACTGTTTTTCTTTCATATTTCCCATAGCAATTAAATTTTGAGCATAAATTTGTTCATTGTAAACAATGTTTTTGGCAGCCAACTTTCAAAATGTTACATCCAATTTCCCAGCTGCAACAAAATTCTTTGCATTGAGAAAATTTACCATTACCATTTTTCTATACTTTTGGTAAAATGGGATTTTAACGAACACAAATCTCAGAGAATATCTCGAAAACAGTTATATTTTGACGTGAGAATATTCGATTTCGAAGTCAAGGTGAGAACATGAATATTTTGATAGAAAAAGTACATTATTTTTGGCACATCATAAGGTAAATTTTAACAGAATTACGTTTTTCTCCAACCATCAAAAAATGTTGACATTTTTGTACTATTTTCAGGTGCAAAAGTCATAAATTTCCTTACCGTACAAAATTCACTCGTTACTTAGCAACACTTTTAATCGTAGGATTAAAAACGCTACTTTTAATCCTTGGATTAAAAGTAAATGCATTTGAAGTCTACTTGACAATCACTGTCATGATTCTGTGTTCAAATTCATAACCAAATTATGAACGATTTTTCACTAAAACCAATTTTATTGTAATTTTGACTTGGTTGGAGAAAAAATAGTATATATTATTCGGACTAAAAGTGCCTATTTTAACTCGCAATTTTGCATTCGCTCGGCTATACGCCTCGCAATTGCAAATATTGCTCGTAAAAAAAAGATGCACTTTTAATCCTTATAATATAATATACTATTTTTTGGGAAAGATAAAAACAAACAAAATCTTAGAATTTCGAAATTTTCACCTGAATTTTCAGGTTATGTTTAAGAGAAGAGTGAATAGAAAATTTGAAGGCCTTTTTGAGCGCTCGTTCTACTTAAACAAGTGCCATATCTTTTTGCCCAAATGTCTGTAATTTTCGAATTTTGAGCTGAAAATGGTTTCAAACGATAGGGTTCGACTCCCTGATGACGAATTCGTGTTCAAATTCAATTCTGTCCGTGGTTGGAGTCGTCCGTCTGTCCTTGCGCACTATAACTTTCGAAGGGATTGTCCTAGAGACTTGAAATTTTCAGGGTGAGTTCGGTTCCCAAATGGTTCGGTTAAGTTCGTCAACCAGCCAAATCGTACAATGTGTTATTGTGTTCCATAAAATATGGCCATTCAAAATTTGTGTTCCTCAATATCTCAGAAAATACGAAACCAATCGAAACGAAATGTTACGGCCAACTACAAGATGCTGATAAAACAAGCTTAATGTGAAACTTTGTGGCCACAGCGTGAACAGAACCATAAAAAATTCAATTGGAATATTGAAAAAAAGAAACTCTATATTTCCTAAAAAAGATGTCCGATTCGAGTGAAATTTTTTTTGTGAAAGGAGATCGATATTCTGAATGTTCATTCAAAATTTCGTGGCCATACTTGCAACCGAAGCACAGGAAATTCAATTGGAATATTGAAAAGAAAAATCCTTATATTTCCAAATTCCATAACAGGATATCCGATTCGAGTGAAATTTATGTTGAGGATGAAAACTATTATACCGAATTTCAAGCAAAATTTCAAGACCAAGAAATTTAATTTTTGTAATCATTTATTTTATACATATTATATTTTTTGAATAATTTTCAGAATATAATTCCGATTATGCTGAGATTCTTCATTTATATACAGTCAAACCTGTGTAAGTGACAACTGGGTAAGCGAGAAAACTCTTTAAGTGAGTGTAATTGCCTAGTCCCGTCATTTTTAGCCCCTAAAACCTCTATGTATGAGAAATAGAAGTCGTAAACCACCAGTTATATTTGTGCGACCCGAGGTGCGGCCTCTATAAGTAAGACTGCTATTTATCTATAACTCTATAAGCGAGAATCAATCGAATAGCAATAACTCTCAAACTATGTAACTTGCAGAAATGATGTGAGTGTTGTTTTGTAGCTTGTGTCATTGCGTGTTGAATCATTGAAAAAAAAGTATATGTCAATGTGCTAGTTCTTGTACTATTGCGGATTTACTGAGGAAATCAGTACATATTTTCACTATGAACTTTTTCAAAGATTTTTTTATGGCGTTTTCTAGTCGAATGTTTTTATATTGTTATACTTCAATGAAAGGTGGTAGTATCATCTTTCAAAAAACAATTTTTTCACATCTATAGGACCTTTATGTCCAAAGAAATCGATATTATTTGGAAGGTTCAACGAAAATAAAAGAGTAAATTCAAAATGGGGGCTCCTCCAAAACTAAGGGGGTAAACTTCTAAGTTTGGGTGTTTTTGTCGATAATATTAGGTATATTTGATGACCTTAAATTATCGCTAAGTCATGACCAAATACACTGTATATATATACATGTGTTACGTTTTTTTAATCGACCTCTATGAGAGATAATGATAATTTCGGAACCTTCATAAGCTAGAAACTCGGGTTAGTGAAAAACCTCCATAAGCGACAAAAACATTGCGGTCCCTTCAACTGTCCCTTATCCAGGTTCGACTGTATTTGGTATCAATCTCAAATCCCATATAAAATATTTAAGTAATACTCTCATTGCACCACCAAAGAAAAGCGCACAAAAGCTCCTGCTCAGAGCTTTTCTTAAATTTTTTATTACCGAAATAAGTTGTTCACCTTCTCACACTGTTGCTATAATCACATTATTTTTTGTTTCAGAAATAGAATGCAATTAAAACCAACCAAGACATTTTATTTATTAATCAGAGAAAAGTCTTTGATGAGCCTATCAATGACAATGGCCCAAGTATACAAGGAGTACAGCGCATCTGATGGGTTCCTATATGTAACATATGCATCTCAAGAATCATTTGGTTCAGATTCACAAACTACATAATCGAAGAAATAAAACACAAACGCGAGATGAGATAAGAAATATTTAAGCAGTTCAATCTAATTCCTAAGTCTAAAAAAGAGAATTTGCATTGTGAGTTGTGACTTAGGGTATTAGTCCGGTCTATTTAGACCAAAAAATGAGAGTGAAGTTACATAAAGGCCCAACAAGCTGAATTTCAATGAAATTGTTCAAAATATAATTATAAACAATGACTAGAAGTTCCCCATCATTCCCCTGTAAGGAAAAAATTTAATTCAAGGTCAAAGGTCGAAAAAATGAGTTTTTCGCGATTTTCAGCAAAACGGTAAGTTTTATCATGAAAGTACCTCAGACAAAATTGTAGATCATAAAATTATCTATAAAAAATGTATTAATACTTTTTTTCTTACGAGTCACCGTTTCTGAGATATAACGATTCAAAAGTTATAACTACGCGCTAAGTACACTACCTCATAGGTGGCGTGGAAACGTGTGCATATTATGACGATAACGACTTTTATAACTTTTTGAATCGTTATATCTCAGAAACGGTGGTTCGTAAGAAAAAAAGTATTGATACATTTTTTATAGATAATTTTATGATCTACAATTTTTGTCTGGGGTACTTTTTTGATAAAACTTACCGTTTTGCTGAAAATCGCGAAAAACTAATTTTTTGACCTTTGACCTTGAATTAAATTTTTTCCTTACAGAATGATGGGGAACTTTTAGAAATTATTTATAATTATGTTTTGAACAACTTCATAGAAATTCAGCTTGTTGGGACTTTATGTAACTTCGAATGTCTAAATAGACCAGACTATATATCGTAAAAAAATTGTGATAAAAGAAAACATTATTTTCAGAAGACTGATTAGTATTTTGTATTGTCAATTAAGTTCATAGTTTTCTCTAACATTAATTTTTGTGTTTCAATGTATGTAAATGAATCTCATGTTATTAAGTGTGTGATCATACATCAATTCGTTAAGTATTATTAGCAATTAAGTTTTCTATAAGTACTCAAGCATATCAATAAATCATTTACTAGACAGACACTACTGTTTTTTTATGCATGATAATTTTTTGGTCAGTGATAATCTTCTAATAGATATCGATTGAAATATATTCTGGGAGGATTCTGATATAGACACCGAAACGTTACATTGTCCTTTTCATTTATTTCCTTTTTCAGTTTTACTGTTAGGCAACAATTTTTTCAAGACCAATTTGCTCCTGACAAACAAGTGCAAAGATTCTCGCAGGAGCACTTCATCTTAATTAATTTTTTTTAATTATTTCTGTTTCAAAAACCTATAAAATTTTTTAGAATAATCTTCTAATGTATAAAATTCTCGTGTCACAGTTTTAGTTACCGTACTCCTCTGAAACGGCTATACCGCTCTTCACCAAATTTTATATGCGTTTCCAGTGGGCCCCTTTAAATTTTTGGACGAAATTTTTTGTTTTATTTTTTTATAATGTGGCAATGAAAATTACATACAACTCAAAATGTTTACTTTTTTATCTCCAACCCTTATTTCTTTATAGCCGTTTTAGTAATTTAATCATTTTTAATCCCGCTCGATAACTGATCAATTATAGTGTTTTAAACTGTACTTCGACTAAAAATCTTATATATGTAATAAGTAAGTTACTTTTTGTGTACAGGGTATCCCATTTTGGGCACTTTTACGGGATATCTCCGTTATTTTTAACGTTAGCAGGATGCGGTTTTCGCGACAGCCTGCTACTTTTTTATGAAACTAAAGATGGCGCAATCAGTTTTTGCATAGCCCTCTTAGTTTTTGCTATACAGGGCTGAAATGAAAAGTATCACTTTTTAATCACCCCCCGTATCTCAGTTGTGCTTAAACTTGGAGAAATGGTTGAAACGCATTAGATATTTTTCCGTAGAATCCAGTGGCGTAGTCAGTTTTTCAATTAAACTTCCCGTTTTTGAGTTATTGAGAAAACATATGTTTTTTTAAATTGGACACCCTGTATATTATTTTTTTATTCTTATTAAGCACAATCTCAGCTTTTCAAAAACATTTTATTTTATGCAATTATTTTCAAAACCAAGCTCAGAATTCAAGATTTTGTAATTCACAAATTCCTGAAACTTTTGACATTTGCATTGCCAGTTTGGAAATGCAATATCTCGATTATTTTTTATGCGAACGGAACCAAAATCAGCAGTCTCATAGTAAAGACTCCATGCATTCATGTGGTATATACAGTATTTTGATACATCGTGAGGTTTTTCGAAGATATTGCTGCGAAAAGGTGAAACTTAAAATTGAAATATTTCGAGATTTTCAAATGGCAACCCCATATTTATTTTACAGCATTCGATTCGAAATGAAAAATGAATGGCAGTCTCCTTTTACACTTATTATTTATTTTGGATAGTTTTCGAATGAGATGAAAAATACTGAAATTTTTCAGTATTTATAGTTCATGATCTATGGTCCTGTTTACGATGAAATGGTTCTATGATTATGGCTTGAATTGTTGAAGTAGATTCTATGAACAATAAAAGCAGAGAATAATACCAATTGATTAAAATCAACCAATATTAAACCCATACTTCGGAACTAATCCCGTCAACGCACAAAGAACATGCATGGTGGTAATATCAAACGGAGCATCCATAGATAGCTATTTCGCCCTATTTGGGGCTCATCATTTCGTACTATTATCACCACGTCTGGTTTATGACGAATAACCGAGCGTTTCCACTTCATTGACTGAAGGTAAAATCCACAAAGTTGGACTGCCACCAGTTTGATGAAAAACGGATAAACATCTCGCAACTTCGTTCAACGTTCATGCATTGGAGGTAGGTGTTCGTAAGGATCCCAAGAGATGGCGTCTTGTTTCTGTTAATACTCAGAGCTGGGCGACATTTCTTCAAGTAAGGGAACCCAGAATGCCTTTCAGACTGAGCTCCTCCATACTGATGAGCCCCAAATAAGGCGAAATAGCTATCTATGGATGCTCCGTTTGATATTACCACCATGCATGTTCTTTGTGCGTTGACGGGATTAGTTCCGAAGTATGGGTTTAATATTGGTTGATTTTAATCAATTGGTATTATTCTCTGCTTTTATTGTTTATATTATACCTGCGATTAACGCGATAATTTTCATTTCGTAGATTCTATGGTTGAAATCATAAAAAGTATTCGATGATCATGGATGTCACAGAAAAAAGTTTACCCATATTATTCAAACACGATTCGGGTTATTTCACAATTCACGGGGATGCCAAAAATTATTGAAAGGACCTTTAGAACCTATAACAATTGTTATTCACATTTAGCACGAATGATCGGAACGAAATTCCAAAAATTGTTTAGGCTTTCTGTACTCCTGGCCCTATGTTCATGACCTCAACAATAGGATTCATTCCGATAATTCACTTTATAATCACACAGCATTATGTCCATTGAACATGACTATAAAAACTGAAAAATTTCAGTATTTTTCATCTCATTTGTAAACTGTCAAAAATAAATAATTAGTCAACATAAGGCCAGGATTACAGAAAGCCTAAACAATTTTCGGAATTTCTTTCAATAATTATTTGGCATTTCCCGTGAATTGTGAAACAACCCGAATCGTGTTTGAATAATATGGGTAAACTTTTTTCTATGACATCCATGATCATCGAATACTTTTTATGATTTCAACCATAGAATCTACTTCAACAATTCACGCCATAATCATAGAAACATTTCATCGTAAACAGGACCATATATCATGAACTATAAATACTGAAAAATTTCAGTATTTTTCATCTCGTTCGAAAACTATCCAAAATAAATAGTTAGTGCAAAAGGTGACTGCCATTCATTTTTTATTTCGAATCGAATGCTGTAAAATAAATATGGGGTTGCCATTTGAAAATCTCGAAATATTTCAATTTTGAGTTTCACATTTTCGGAGCCATATCTTCGAAAAACCTTACGATGTATCAAAATACTTTATATAACACATGAATGCATGGAGTCTTTACTATGAGACTGCTGAGTTGGGTTCCTTTCGCATAAAAAATAATCGAGATATTGCATTTCCAAACTGGCAATGCAAATGTCAAAAGTTTCAGGAATTTGTGAATAACTTGGCAACAGTGCATAGCAGAGAAATTTTTTTTAAGTGGATTATACTGCGATTTTGGTATTGAATCGATACATAAATGAAAATATAGGTAGTTCCATTTGAAATAAGAAAGTAGATATGCGTTTGAGATAGACGTGGCAAGACTGTCGACTTGAAAATATTTTAGGCGAAGAGTTCCTTCACCCTCAAGGCTCCTCCTAAAATTTCAGAACGAAATATTCACTAGTTCTCCTAAAACGTCTAATAGGCCAACTTAAAAGGAAAACCCTGTATGTCCTAAACGTCTTACCTTTTGAGTTACAGGGTGGTTAAAGTTAACTATTGCCCCAAATAATATTCAGACAGTCAGTGGCACGCCACTTACTTTTCTTAAAATAAAAAAATGAAATCTGTATTCTGCATTATGATATTGTCATATGTATGTATTAACGATATTGTTATGATCATACAGAGAAACGGTTTTTATTTTTTAAGCGAACACCGTGCATCAGAGTGAAAAAACTCAAGAGATCAACTTTGGTGAGAAATGACTGGGAATTTCAAAATAATTTTTATTTCAGGAAAAATCAATGTCTGTCAAAATATGAAGGTCAAATTACGTACGAACGTCACTGGTGAACATTAGAAAAAAAGTGATCCATTAAAAAATGCCTCCTGATTCATAGTACATGTACGCCAAATCCCATTAAAATATCTGAAGTGGTATTGTAAATACATATTAGTAATGTAACGAATGTCATATTTTATATATTCGCAAATGCGAATTCGAATGCAAATGTCTGCTACTGGCATTCGCAAATGCGAATTCGAATGCAAATGTCTGCTACTGGCATTCGCGAATGCAAATGCGAATGTAGAAGTGTTCAATAGGATAAATAATTGTTATTTTTTGAGAGTGAAATATGTATTGTGTTTGAGAGTTTATACATTTCTTGTTTGTTTAGATTATACAGTGTGTTTGGTCATAAGTTAGCGATAATTTAAGGTCATCTAATAATATAGACAAAAACACCCAAACTTGGAAGTTTACCCCCTCAGTTTTGGAGTAGCCCCCATTTTGAATTTACTTTTTTATTTTCGTTGACCCTTCCAAATAATACCGATTTCTTTGTACATAATTATGTAACTTACAGATATGATGTGAGTGTTGTTCTATAGCTAATATCCTTGCGTATTAAATCATTGAAACAATAACTATACTTCAATGTGCTAGTTCTTAGTACTAGTACTATGGCGGATTTACTGAGAAAATCAGTACATATTTTCACTATCAACTTTTTTAAAGAATTTTTTTTGGGCGTTTTCAAGTTGAATGTTTTTATATTGTTATACTTCAATGAAAGGTGGTAGTATCATCTTTCAAAAAACATTTTTTCACATCTGTAGGACCTTTATGTCCAAAGAAATCGATATTATTTGGAAGGTCAACGTAAATAAAAAGTAAATTTAAAATGGGGGCTACTCCAAAACTAAGGGAGTAAACTTCCAAGTTTGGGTGTTTTTGTAGATAATATTAGGTATATTTGATGACCTTATCGCTAACTCATGACGAAACACGCTGTATTTATAATTTAATGTAGAAGAATATAGTTTTTGATTATTAATCATATTTTTGACTTTGAGTTTTATTCAAGATGATGATTATTTAAACATTTAAAGAAAGATTGATAAAAGTTTCATAGATTTGTTTTGTTAGTTCCAATTGCACTCAATTTTCGTGTTATAAGATTTTCTGATATTCATATTCGCAAAACATTCGCAGAAATTTTGCGGATGCGAATGCAAATACGAATATTCAAAAATATGCGAATATGTATATGCGAATGCGAACGCGAATGCGGATATTCGTTACAACTCTAATACATATTAATAAAAAATTATTTATTTTTGAAAATTTTACTACCCTGTAACTCAAAAGGTAAGACGTTTAGGACATATGTTCATATGAAGTTTATATCTTAAAATGGGTCCAAAAATCACCACCATAAATATTGACATTCAATTAGGAAAAGCCCTGTAATTTCAAATCCCATGGTGTTTGGAAAAATTTCCCGGAACACGTCGAATGGTATTGTTTGGGGGGCAACTTTTGATGTATATTTGAGGCTTGACCACCGAACAGCCCCCTAAGAAGGGGCTCTTCAACCCCTCCAAGTTTAGTAGGAAAGAGGGCTTAAGTGATACTTCATTTGAAAGATTTTGGGACCCTTTCTACAACGGCGTATAAGAAACGTTTTCGCAAAAAAATCAATTTTTCAGCAAAAAAAACACATTGTATGGTTCAGATGATTCGATCCTCTTGAAAATTTGAATTAACATTCAAAATCTCAATCTTCACTCCAATTAAATATCTTGTTAAGGAACTATAAATATTCTTCTTTTCAAAATTTCAATCGAATTTTCTACGGTTGTGTTAACTCTATTGCCACAATATTTTGCATGAGGCTTATTATGAGCATCTTGCATATGGGCGCAAAATTTCATTTCGATTGTTTTCTTTTTGTCTGAGATATTGAGGAACAAAAATTTTGTATGGCCATATTTTATGGAACATCCTGTACGATTTGTCTGGTTAACGAACTTAACAGCTGCATTTAGGAACCGAACTCACCCTGAAAATCTCAAGTCTCTTGGGCAATCCCTTCGAAAGTTATTGTGCTAACGGCCGGACGGACGGCCCCATGAACAGAATAGAATTTGACCACGAATTCATCAGCATATCGTTGAGACCATTTTCGGCTCAAAGTTCGAAAATTACAGACATTTGTGGAAAACGATATAGCACTCGTTTAAGTAGAACTCGAGGGGTATTTCACCTGGGAATTTTAGTGTAGGTACAAAGCTTGGAATTATGTATTTGGAATTCTCGGAATTATTTGGAATTTTTCAGAATTATTTGAAACTCGTGCTTCGAGCATTATGGTAATGCTATTTCCAAAAAATTTCAATTAAATCCAAAAATTCCGAATATTTCCAAATAATTCCGAAAAATTCCAATAATTCTGGATAATACCCGATATTTTGAAAATTTCTGAATAATTCATAGAATTCCAAATAATTCCGCTTGTTCATATTGGGCAAACGATAATTTGAAATTGAAAAATCTGAGAGCGTATGGCCGATCGTAGTTAAGGAGATAACATCTTCAAAACTCGAGATTTTCAAGGTAGGTTCAAGATTTGAAAAGGAAAGATGATTTCATGAATGAAACCAATAGCCCTCAGGATATTCTATTTTGAATTAAAATTCACCTCCACCCCTGTTATAACCTCATAATTTGATGGGAATCGATTTTTTCTTTTTTTCCCTTTATACTCCAGCTTCTGACTGCCCCTAAAATAGTAGAACCATGAAAAACACGAAAAAAAAAATTTTGGCAAGAAAGAACAACATAATGTTTTTGAATAACTGGAATTCAGTGGAATTTCTGGAATTATTTGAATATTTTGTAATTTTTGCAAATATTTGAATTATTTGGTGTTTTTTGGAATTATTTGGTATTTTTTGTAATTAGGTATTGACTGATTTGGAATTTAAGTGTACAGAATTTTCAGGATGAAATAAATACGCGAAAAAATAAAAAAAAATGTTTGATTCGTCGAATGTATAATTGAACAGTTATAAGTACCTATATATTCAAATAACTTTTTTCAAAGAAAAAATTATGTGCTACCAGCGATACTACAAGAAGGTTGTCAATAATTACAAGATGAATTCAATAAATCATTACCTTAGAGAGGATGCTTGAAGAGATGCAGAGCTTTCGGTTTCTCACTACTTCTCACCACTTTTTCAATACTTGAATCTGATTTCAGGCTTGTTTAGTTGTATAATAATTGAATAATAGCTCTCTTAAGCAGTGCCTTCCTAGATAAAAAGACAGAGAACTTTTGATGCAGAAAAGGTCAATAACACTGCATTCGAAGTGAGATAACAACAATAAAATCAATATTTAAGGTGATATGTTTATGATGATTCTTGATTTTACATGCGAATATTTTGCTGAACACTAGCATGCAATAAAATAATGATTTCCAGGATATCGATGTTGCTATGGTGATAGTAATGAATGAGAAACTTTGGACTGTGTAATAATCGATGTGCTTTATGTGATAAGATGCTGAATTTCAAGGGAAATTGTTCATAACTTACAAAACATAAATATATTTTAGTTATTATCCTTCACTAACAAAATAATGGATGAATATAGGTCAACGCAACGAACATAAACAAGTACACAAATGTGGAATGAAATGTCACTGCGCATTCTTTTTGTTGAAAATAGTCTTAGCATAAAATAGATTGATCTGAAATGAATCAGTGTTCGTAAGTTTTCTTCATTGATACAAGGAAAGTACCGAATAGAGACTACAGATGTCAGCATGAGACATTTTTGAATATAAAGGTTTCCCGAAAAATGTGGGAAATCTCTCGGATTCAGATAGAACATAAAAAAAAACATGATAAGTTTCCATAATTTTCTTCCTAGCGGCCCTACCTACGAAGATGCGACATAATAAATGACGCCTCTGGAAATTCATTTTAGTGGAATACATTTCAATTACTTACTTCTTTCATAATTTTTTTTTCGAAAACGGTTCATTTTATCTACACTGAACAAGAGTACCTTTTCTTTAGCTTAATGTTTAAGGTATCCAAATTTGTTTTTTTAGCACCTTATCATACAGGGTGTTGAAAATGTAAGCATTAAAATGTACAACCCAGTGCGCCCCTGGTATACTGAACAAGCTAATTGAAATTTGAGAACGGTGATTCAAGAGGTCCTTGATACTATTAATCATATCAAATTTTCATCAAATTATATCGAGAAGTTTGAAACTTATTCCGCTGAAATTGATTTCCAGTGGCGTCATTTAGGAGGTCGTATCTTCGTAGGGAGTCCGCTAGGTAAAAAAATTATGGGAACTTGTCATCTTCATTTTTTATGTTCTATCTGAATCTGAGAAATTTTCCGGGACACCCTGTATAAATTATTTTAGATGTCTTTTTTTGTATGATGAATATATTGATAGAGATGAATTTGATAAGTTGAAAGACGACGATTAGGATGAATTTTCAACCAATAGTGCTCTCAAAATATTTCTCATATACCTATACTCCCGTTCACACATTATTGATATTGTTTGAGGCCCTTAAACAATGTTATTGACCACAAAGTAGGCGTTTTTTTATCTTAGGTTGGTTAAAGTCAACGTTGCCGAATGTACCCGGCCTCGTCCGACGAGCTTTCGAGTTTAGATCAAAAAAACTGACAACATTGCATATAAATCTGACAAGAAAATAAGCAACCTAACCTTAAATTTTAATATGCCCAATGGAATATGCCAAATTTCCATGGGCTACTTTGTGCTCAATAATATATGAACGGAGTATACTATAGTCCATTCACAAAAGTTTGAGCGCATATTAGGCGTTTGTTTATTTATCCGAAGTTGGCAGTATTAGCTGTAATTACGTAAAATAAAGTCAATGATGCCGAATGTACCCGGCCTCTTGCTTGCGAGTTATCAGGGAACTCTATGCAATATTGACCACATTGCGTATCAATCTGACAAGAAAATAAAGAACATAACCTAAAATTTTAATATACACAGTGGAATATGAAAAATTGTTATGGCCAACCAATGGCTCAAACTTTCGTGAACGGACTATAGCATCACTTCTATTCATAAAACCATTGAAAAGGCAAAGAATGAACATTTTGAAGCCATTGATTTAAAAGAACCTTTCAATTATCAACATTTATTCAAATTATTCAAACAAAAATAATATCAGAATATCTGGTCCAGAGCATAGTCATTTCAAAATTGGATTTTCTTCTATATAATATAAAATCCACAGCCTTTTAAAATCTAGAGTTTTCCATCTTTCGAATATTGAAAAAATTTCGACTAATATTAATGTCAATTAATTATTGTAATAAGTCAATTGAATAATAGGATATATTGCATGAAAACAAATTATATAATAGTGCAACCTGCAAGTAAATTCTGTTCGAAATGATGATTAAATTTCATAACATTGAAATGACCATACCTCTCTGGAAAAAATCCAATTAAATATTCCATCAACAAAAAAGTCTATTTATATTATGCTAAGGTCAAAATATTTCTATAATTAAGCTTGTACAATCAAGAAAAGAATTAGTCAAAGCAAAAACTAGATATAAAATATATCGATTTATATTTTCTCATAAAAATAATATAATAATTTACGTATGATACATTATCCGTTTCTTATTTTTCACAATCATTTCATCGAAATGAAAACAAAATGGTGTTCTCGCTAGAATCAGTACAGAGGTTGATACTACATGTAAAATATACGCGTATGTAAAAATCATCTCCTTAAGAAACATTACAGTTGATCGGGTTATCACAAAATTTCAAAGATGATTATTACATAACTTTCATAGCTCAATCTCTACGAAAATCCCCCCAAATGAAGAACTTTGAGCAATAGAGCTTACAGTTCTATTTCTAGTTCAATATAGCTAATCGACATCCAAAAGAGACCTAAATAAGCCATTTTCATAGAAAAATCGCGATGATGATTTTAATTTACATTTTAATTCATTTTGGCAATATTTAGGTACGTTTGGAACTACCTTGTATGTTCTTATTACCTACAGAGGAAGCTTTTTTGTTACTTTTAGGCGATGAAGGAGATGGACTTCTATCCGACATACTCTGTTTTGTTTGCATAGACACATCTTCTTCTTCTTCATCCTCATCTTCTTCAAGTAATTTTCTAGCTAACTGAACTGCATAAAATTCATTGTAATGCTTTTTACGTTTCTGACGAAACTCTTTCCTTCTCTTTTTTTCCTCTTCTGTCAAATCTGCGTCATCTTCTTCTGAGTCTTCGTCTGACGATTGCTGTTGGAATTTTGGGGGCTTTTCAGCAGCCAATTTGAGTCTACAAGTAGAAATTTCCATTATAATAATGAGTGAAGTTGGAATCATGTGAAAAATACCAGAATTCATAATATGAAAAAGCATACTTTTCCGTTAGAGCTGCAGCATCTAATCTGTCAAGCTCATCCTCACTAAAGTTAAAAGGAGTCTTTGGTTCATCAATCTTCATATGACCATAATCTTTGTCAGGAGGGTGTAAGGTAGCTATTATGTTCATTTCATCGAAAGTTGTTTCTTTCGCTTTCCTAAAAGAAAAATTGGAGTATCACATTAGAGATTAATACATTATCTAAATCCTCATAGATAATGATATAAGGATTAGTTAAATTAGAACCTGAAGGGTTGGGCAAATTAGGTTCGAAAATGTAGAGAAAACCCTGGTTTACGGGGGTTTGGCTAACTGAATTATATGCTCACTTAGCGTGTGAATGCCCATCTTGCTTGTCGAAGCTACTGGAATTTTTCAAAATGCCTTTTGAAGGCCTTTTTTGCAAATTATCTGCCATTAACACTCATATATCAACCTGAAAATTAAACTGTTTGACAACTTTGTCTGTGTCAGAAAAATTTGCGTGATCATAGAACTATATTCAACTCTTTAAATTCACGGATTTGCGCACTGCAACATTATTTAAGCATTGTTTTCTTAAACAATGATTCAAGATTCAAACAATGCTGCAACCGTTTTAAATTGCGAATTAAATTTGTCGTAGTGAATAAGCTTGTATAGGAATTCCGGATTTTTTCATTTTATTATCATCGTGTTGTTCTGTGAAGCGAGATGTTTTCCTCGGAATATATTTTTCTATGTCTCCGGTCAATAAACTCAATTTGAAATATTTCGAACAAATTTTCGTGTTTTTTTGAGCTGGAAATGAGAGGAAAAGACGCATTCCTTTCGGATTTGTCCAATTAGAAGAGAAAAATCGTCGGTTTATGCGCAGTCGCTTCTCGAAATATTTATTTTCAGTCGCGGGATCAAATTTCTGGCAGAGGTTTTGCGCCGCCGTGTTATGTCCGTTCAAGATTGGACAGAAGGCGAAGAGAATCCTTCCATCCAGTCGGTTTAGTGCAGTTCTTGTAGCGAGGTGCAAGTGTTTTTATGTTACTTTGTGTATGAACTTGTGGTATCGATAATTTTGTGTGTTTTTCAAGCAAGAATTAACTTATATCAGGCCTAAAGGTAAGTCCACTCTTGCATTCGAATCATCCTGCGTTTGAAAATTGGTTATTTCGCGCTCCTAAGGGTCTCCGGTACCAGGGTTGGGTTAAAAACAAAGGTCATGTCAGTTTAACTTTTTTTGATTTTTTTTTAGTTTGAGTACCACACCCAGTTCGTACGGTAGATTTAGTTCAGTTTTTCTTATTTTTATTTATTCGTAATTTCCGTTTTGTTATTACGATTATTGCTCATATATCATTGATAATTTTTTTGACACATACATAACATACAGGTGGTTCTTATCTTTATTTGTATTAGTTAAATTGTTTATCGTAAATTCAAAAAGAACATTTTCGATTCCTTTTCTGAAATTTATCCGTACTTCTCCATCTCCAGTAATTTTTTCTTGTAAGATTTATTTTCGTCTTGATGACCCTTCAACATTCTTTAGGTGTTTGAACGGCCGATTTGGACAATTTCCAATTTCTAAATGAGAAGCATCTATTATTCACACGGACATCGCTGCATTCTGAGGTGTTTAAATTTCGCAATGATGATACAATCGACAAAAATATTATTAGAATCGGATAAACAAATTGAAGTTACATACATCTAATATTCTTCCATTTGAACTTGTGAAATACTAATAAATAATTTCACTTTCGTTTTCATCGTTTGCGGCTCAACATGTAGTAAAATGATGTGTGTTCGCTGATGAATAATTCGAAATCAACTATGATTTGAGTTTCAAATTATTGATATGTGAATTTATCAGTTCTGAGAGAACTCGATATGCCAAAGCAAGGAATTACAAAAGAGATTAAAATTTGATGTAATTATAAAATTATTGAAGAAATTCTTATAAAACCCAATCAATAGGAACAACAAAAAATTAAGAAAAGTCCTGAGCAGGAGCTATTGAGCGCTCGTTCTTTGGTGGAGCAATAAGACTTAAGATTGATACCCAATATATCAATGCAGAATCTCAGCACAATCGGAATTGTATTCTGGAAATTATTCAAAAAATGAAATGTGTAAAAAATGAAAAATTACAAAAATTAAATTCTATGGTTCTGATGACGCGATCAAAATTTTGCATGAACATTCAGTATATCAGTTCCGATTCACAAAATGAATTTCACTTGAATCGGTTATTCTGTTAAGGAAATATAGAGATTCTTCTTTTCAATATCCCAATTGAATTTTCTATGAATCTGTAATATATGGCCACGAAATTTCGGATGAATATTTTAGAATATCGATCTCCATTCACAAAAAAATGTTCACTCGAAACGGATATCTCTTAATGGAAATATGAAGTTTTTTTATATTCTATTTGAATTTTTTATGGTTCTGATGTTAATACTATGGCCACAAAATTTTGCATGAGGATTGTTATCAGCATGTTGCATTTGGCCGTAACATTTCATTCCGATTGGTTTCTTATTGTCTTAGATAGGTATTGAGGAACAAAAATTTTGAACGGTCATATTTTATGAAACACCATGTACGATATGGCTGGTTAACGAATCTAACCGAGGCATTTGGGACTCGAACTCATCCTGAAAATTTTAAGTCTCTAGGACAATCCCTTCGTAAGTTATTGTGCTAACGGCCGGACGGACGGCCCCACGGACAGAATTGAATTTGACCACGAATTTGTCATCAGTGAGTCGAACCCTATCGTTTGAGACCGTTTTCGGCTCAAAATTCGAAAATTACAGACATTTGGGCGAAACGATATAGCACTCGTTTAAGTAGAACGAGCGCTCAAAAGTGATAATGATGAATGAAGAATTTGTCACATAATGAAAATATTATAAAATATTTCTAATAAGAAAAACTCATTTCACATTGCTATAAGTAAATTGAATGAAAGCTGCAAAATGGTGAATACTAATAATAAATTTTTGAGTAAAGCCCTGAGCAGGTGCTTTTGAGCCAGTTTTGAGCGCTCGTTCATTGATGGAGCAATGAGAGAGGTTATTTCCTATTCATGCTAATCAGTATAAGAATGGAAAATCTGAGCACGATCGGAATTCTGCCACAAAATTTCGCATGAGGCCGCAGAATTTCATTTCGATTGGTTTCATTTTTCTGAGATATTGAGGAACAACAATTTTGAATGGCCATATTTTTGGAACACTCTGTACGATTTGACTGAAAAACGAACTAAACCGTGGCATTTGGGAAATAAAATAAAATATGGCCATTAAAATTTTTGTTCCTCAATATCTTAGACAAAACGAAACCCATGAGACAGAAATGTTGCGGCAATGCGGCCATATGCAAGATGGTCATAATAAGCTTCATGCAAAATTTTGTGGCCAAAGTGTAAACAGAACCATCGAAAATTCAATTGGAATATTGAAAACAAGAAACTTTTATTTCCATAAAAAATATCCGATTCGGATGAAATTTATTTTATGAATAAAGAGTGATACACTGAATGTTCATGCAAAATTTTGTGTCCATAGTGTCAACAGAACCATAGAAAGTTAAATTGGAATATTGAAGAAAAGAATCTTAATATTTTCATAACAGGATATCCGATTCAAGTGAATTTTTTTCGTGAATGAAAACTGTTATACTGAATCTTTATGCAAAATTTTGTGGCCATAGTATTAACAGAACCATGGAAAATTCAATTGAAATATTGAAAAAAGAATCCCTTTATTTCCATAACAGGATAACCGATACGAGTCGAAATGTCAAATTTATTTTGTGAATCAAAACTGATATACTGAATGTTTGTGCAAAATTTCAAGAGAATCGCATCATCACAACTGTAGAAATTATTTTTTGTAATTATTCATTTTCTATACGGGGTGTCCCGTAATTAGACCGACAAACTTCTAGTGGTCATTATAGATAATATTTTAGACAGATTCGACCCAAATCATATAATGCAAATTGCTTCGTTAAGGAGCTAGTGCCCTTTGAAGATGACGTTATGTCCACACTTTTTGCCACATATTCGCAAAACGGAGTCACATAAAGTGCTGAAAGTTTACACATTGGCTAATATGAAAAATACGCATCGATTAAATTGAGTAAATTTCTTTCATGTTAAGCACAATCGTATGATTTGGGGGGGAGTGGCGAAGGGTATTTTTAGTTGAAACTTTATTATTTCGCAAGATTTACATCATATTCATTAACTCTGATGTTTTTTTCTTGAAAAAAGATGCCTAACCATTATCAAGTGAAAATAAATTCAAAACAAAAGTGAACATGGAGTACTTAGTGAAAGAGAGAAGATTTCAAATCTATTTTTTCAGAAATGGTGCATCTGGGCGTTATTATACAAGAGCATCTTTTTCAAGAAAAAACATCAGAGTTTATGAATATGATGTAAATCTCGCGAAATAATGAAAGTTAAAAAAGTTTCAACTAAAATACCCTTCGCCCCCCCCCCAAATGATACGATTGTGCTTGACATGAAAGAAATGCACTCAAACTAATCGATGCGTATTCTTGATATTAGCCAATATGTAAACTTTCACACATTTATGTAACTGCGTTTTGCGAATATGTGGCAAAAAGTGTGGACAGGACGTCATCTTCAAAGGGCACTAGCTCCTTTGAAGCAATTTTGCATTCTATGATTTGGGTCGATCTATAATGTCCACTAGAAGTTTGTCGGTCTAATTATTTATTTCATTTTTCGAATGATTTCCAGAATGTAATTCCGATTGTGCTGAGATTCTGCATTTCTATATTTGGTATCAATCTCAAATCCCATATTATGGAATTCTGAGGACATAAAAGCTTCTCCAAAGGCTTCCCTTAAATTTTTACTGTGTATTATCGTTTTCGTCAGATGCAAAAGTGTTCAGTAATAATATACAGGGTGTAACTAAATAAGTGTAAAATATTTAAGGAGGTGATTCCTCATCGAAAAAAAGATAGGATCTTTCATATAAAGAAACTTCATTGGAGCATCCCTTGTTGAGATACAGCCCCTCAAAGGGAGTACATAAAATTTGTATAACAATTTTTTTCACAAGCACCAAAAAAGTTACAATATTGAAATTAACCTGACGTTTCCTACTAGCAAAAAGACACTTATCCAGTTATTTATTTGGTTTACCTCATGGTTGTAAGGGTGGGAAACGCAACCCCTAAAGTTTATGTCCAATGTAACTTTTTGTCTTATTATTTGTTTATCATTTAAAAATTTATTTGCGATAGCCTGTTTCATTCTAAACAAAAAATTTCTCTTGAGTTTTTTTCCCAAAATAAACCAGTTCGTAGTAAAAAATTATTTTACGAACAACTACAGAGATAGATCGTCATAAATGCGAAACTAATCTATTTAGTAGGACACTTTTAGCGATAGTGACAATTAAATTGGTATAACGCTGTCAGTTTATGAATGTTTTAATTTAGTTGTTCGTAAAATAATTTTTTGCTGCGGACTGGTTTATTTTGGGCAAAAACTCAGGAGACATTTTTTGTTTAGAATGAACAGGCTATCGGAAATAAATTTTTAAAAGGTAAAAACAAATAATAAACAAAAAGTTACATTTGGACATAAACTTTAGGGGTTGCGTTTCCCATCCTTACAACCATGGGGTAAACCATATAAATAACTGGATAAGTGTCTTTTTGCTAGTAGGAAACGTCAGGTTAATTTCAATATGTAACTTTTTTGGTGCTTGTGAAAAAAATTGTATATAATTTTATGTACTCCTTTGAGGGGCTGTATCTTAACAAGGGATGCTCCAATGAAGTTTCTTTATATGAAAGATCCTATCTTTTTTTCGATGAGGAATCACCTCCTTAAATATTTTACACTTATTTAGTTACACCCTGTATTTCAAAGATTTAGCGAAAGCAGAAAAGTGTATCAATTTCCGAAAGGCCAGGATCGCCAATACAATCAGTGGACAACGCAAAAGCAGCAGGTTAAATCTTTCTCGCTTATCGTAAAATCGCTCGGATAGAATTTTCGTATTTCGTACGTAATTCGAACGCGCTACTCCGTCCGGCGAGTCGAAGGTCGACAGAGCGCGTTTTTACGGTAACAACACCGTAGAACATTTATTTCGCTAATGGGTAAACCGTTATACCATTGAGTAAGATAACGATCGGTCTGGTTAAAAAGTTGGGTGAAAACAGTTCCAGTAAACAACGAGCTAGAACTCACCTGTTTTGAATTGCAGATCGCGAGAATTTCAAGAATGGAACTTTCTCAGTAGTCCGGTCTATTTAGACATTCGAAGTTACATAAAGTCCCAACAAGCTGAATTTCTGTGAAGTTGTTCAAAACATAATTATAAACAATGTCTAAAAGTTCCTCATCATTCCCCTGTGAGGAAAAAATTTTATTCGAGGTCAAATGTCAAAAAAATGAGTTTTTCGCGATTTTCAGCAAAACGGTAAGTTTTATCATGAAAGTACCTCAGATAAAAATTGTAGATCATAAAATTATCTATAAAAAATGTATCAATACTTTTTTTCTTACGAGCCACCGTTTCTGATATATAACGATTCAAAAAGTTATAACTACTCGCTAAGTACACTACCTCATAGGTGGCGTGAAAACGTGTGCATATTATGACGATAACGATTTTTATAACTTTTGAATCGTTATATCTCAGAAACGGTGGCTCGTAAGAAAAAAAGTATCGATACATTTTTATAGATAATTTTATGATCTACAATTTTTGTCTGAGGTACTTTATGATAAAACTTACCGTTTTGCTGAAAATCGCGAAAAACTCATTTTTTTTGACATTTGACCTCGAATAAAATTTTTTCCTCACAGGGGAATGATAAGGAACTTTTAGACATTGTTTATAATTATGTTTTGAACAACTTCACAAAAATTCAGCTTGTTGGGACTTTATGTAACTTCACTCTCATTTTTTGGTCTAAATAGACCGGACTACAGTGATTTCCGGAAAATTGAATTGTGGGGTGTTCGAAAATTGGGACTTTGCACCAGTTTTTCTTTTCGTTTCCGAGGAAAATTATTGCTGATGTTGAAATGAACGGTTGCGTTCAAACGAACGAAATTTGAAGGAAACCCTGTCGTGAAATCAGGAGCACTTGTGCGCTCGTTCATATTGAAAATCGTGGTTCAAATTTTCATCCTATACAAATCAAGTTTTTGAGCGCTTGTTCTGCTTGAACTGGCGCTTCATCGTTTTGCCCAAATGTCAGTAATTTTCGAATGTTACGCCGAAAAAGGTCTCAAACGATAGGGCTTGACTCCCTGACGAAGACTCCGTGGTCAAATTCAATTCTGTCCGTGAGGCCCGTTCGTCCGGCCGTTAGCACAATAACTTTCGTAAGGATTGTCCTTGAGACTTGAAATTTTCAGGATGAGTTCGGATCCCATATGTCTCGTTCAAGTTCGTTAACTATCCAAATCGTACAGGGTGTTCCATAAAATATGGCCATTCAAAATTTTTGTTCCTCAATATCTCAGAAAAAACGGAACCAATCGAAATGAAATGTTACGACCAAATGCAAGATGCTCATAAGGATATCCGATTCGAGTGAAATTTCCTTTGTGAATGTAAAATGATATACAGAATTGTAGTGAAAACTGATATACTGTAAAATTTCAAGAGGATCGCATCATCAGAACCATAGAATTGAATTTTTTTCAATTTATATTTTCATTTTCTGAATAATTTCCAGAATTTAATTTTTATTGTGCTGAGATTCTGCATTTATATACAGTGTGTTTGGTCATGACATAGCGATAATTTAAGGGCATCAAATATACCTAATATTATCGACAAAAACACCCACATTGGCAAGTTTACCCCCTCAGTTTTGGAGTAGCCCCCATTTTGAATTCACTTTTTTATTTTCGTTGACCCTTCCAAATAATATCGATTTCTTTGGACATAAAAGTCCTACAGATGTGAAAAAAATGTTTTTTGAAAGATGATACAACCACCTTTTATTGAAGCGGAACAATATGAAAACATTTAACTTAGAAATGTCCTAAAATAAATAGTAAAAAAATTTTCTGATTTCCTTAGTAAATCCGCAGAAGTACAAGGATCAGAAATATCAAAGACTAGCACATTGAAGTATAATTTTTTTTCAATGAGCTAATACTTCAGGATGTTAGCTACAAAACAACACCTACATCATTTCTGTAAGTTGCATAATTTGAGAGTTATTGCTGTTGGAATATGACTATTACGAGAGCGTCCCAAACTTTTTCTTGTTGCTACAGATCGTCATGAGGGCCACTGCCTGTGTACAAAGCAGAGGCGGCCATTTTGAGCAATTTTTATGATTAATTTGTTTGTTCGAATGTTCGATCATCAAAAATTATCGAAAGTACAGTACTGAGTAGTTTTATTTTATTTCATAAATTTTCATAAGGGTCACGTTTGAACAGCAATTACTTTCTAATATTATGTAATACAGAAAATTATGTTGGTATCGTTTTGTAGCCAATACCCTTGCGTGTTAGCTCATTGAAAAAAAAATATACTTCAATGTGCTAGTTCTTGTACTATTGCGGATTAACTAAGAAAATCAGTACTTTTCGTTACTGAAAATTCTTAAAAAAATTTTTTTATGACATTTCTAAGTTGAAGGTTTTCATATTGTTCCACTTTAATAAAACGTGGTAGTATCATCTTTCAAAAAACATTTTTTTACATCTGTAGGACAATTATGTCCAAAGAAATCTATATTATTTGGAAGGGTCAACTAAATGAAAAAAGTAAATTTAAAATGGGGGCCACTCCAAAACTGAGGGGGTAAACTCCCCAATGTGGGTGTTTTTGTCGATAAAATTAGGTAGGGTAAAACCCGGATAGATGCCTCAGTTGGATAGATGCCCCATTTTCAAAATACGTAACTTCCAAAACACGTATCAAAAAATTAATTTTATAAGTAGCTGCTACAGTCACCCTGGACCTTAGTTTTTAAGGGTTATTGTATTGAATTTTATTACGCAAATTCAGTGTTTCATTGAGTGTATCCCTATCGAAAAGGATAGTTGCCTGATTTTTTGAGGCATAGGTGCCCCTCAGGACATCTAAACTAAAACCATATCTTCTTAGCAGATTTTCGATTCATTTTGTATTTTGATTTAAAACTTGATTCCTGATTATTTTTGTTGAGACTTATTATTTAATTAATTTATCATGAATGTGTGGAATAATGCTTTATGTTTATATGAAGAATAAAACTTTTCGTTTAATATAATGCTTTTGAACTTCAATTAAAAATGCACAATTGTTGTTAATTCGATCCATGTTACGTACATAAAGTTGCTGTTTCAAGCATAGAAAATCTCATTGTATTTAGTTGGGTTTTGGTTTACACAGTATGAAGGGCATCTATCCCTCCCAGTATTTTCATGGTGGGGCAACTATCCATACATGTAGGCAACTATCCCCAAAAAAAGGGTTCTACAAAAATCAAATTACATATTGTGCAATTTAGGATTGCTATGTCAGAGAAAAGTCTCAGTATTCCAAATCAAATAATGGGGCTTCCTACATTCATAGAAATTACACATTCAAAAAGTGGGGTATCTATCCGGGTTTTCCCCTATATTTGATGCCCTTAAATGATCGCTAAGACCAAATTCACTATATTCAACCCGTTTATGATTCTTTGAATTTAAATAAATAAGGTATCAATCTCAAGTCCCAAATTAAATTTTGAGGTAATAGTCTTATTAATTGCCCCACCAAAGAACGAGCGCTCAAAAGCTCCTGCTCAGGGCTTTTCTTGATTTTTTTTCTCGATATCGCTGGAAATTCCCATTATAATTCGACGTTGATTCGGGTGTATCTTTCGCAACTAGACCAAAATTCGCGCGTTAAACGTTCATTTCGAGCAGATCGCAGCCGGCGTACGAATGCTTTGAGCTAGAACCATCAGGGTCGTTAACATTCTTCCGAAAGATCAACAAACTCCTCACTCCAGTGAGATGGGTAGGAGTCTGCGGTACTGAGATTTCGGGTCATGGTAATTTCTTCCCGGAAAAGTGTTTTTTTACGCGTTTTCAGATTTCCCTTTTAAGTTGGCCTATTAGACGTTTCTGGAGAACTAGTGAATATTTCGTTCTGAAATTTTAGGTGGAGCCTTGAGGATAAAGGAACTCTTCGCCTTAAATATTTTCAAGTCGACTGTGTTGCTACGTCTATCTCAAACGCATATCTACTTTCTTATTTCAAATTCAACTACCTATATTTTTATTTATGTATCGATTCAATACCAAATTCGCAGTATAACCTACTAAAAAAAAATTTCTGTGCCATGCACTATGCCAAGTTATGCCTTATGCACACAGTCCTGAAATTTTTGACATCTGCATTGCAAGTTTGGAAATGCAATATCTCGATTAATTTCTATGCGAACGGAACCAAACTCAACAGTCTCATACTATAGAGAATTCATGCATTGATGTGGTATATTCAGTATTTTGATACATCGTAAGATTCTTCGAAAATTTTGATCCGAAAATGTGGAACTTAAAATTGAAAGATTTCGAGATTTTCACATGGCAACCCCATATTTATTTCACAGCATTCTATTCTAATTGAAAAATTAATGGCAGTATCTTCTTACACTAATTATTTATCTTGCATAGTTTTCGATTGAGATGAAAAATACTGAAATTCTTCAGTATTTATATTCATGATGTTCTTCAGTATTCATACTCATGATGTTAGAAAAACCTTACGATGTATCAGAATACTGAATATACCAAATGAATGCATGGATTTTCTACTATGAGATTGCTGAGTTTGGTTCCGTTCGCATAGAAAATAATCGAAATATTGCATTTCCAAACTTGCAATGCAGATGTCAGAAATTTCAAGAATGTGTGCATAATTTGGCAACAGTGCATAGCACAGAAATTTTTTTTAGGAGGCTATACGGCGAATTTGGTATTGAATCGATACATAAATAAAAATATAGGGAGTTCCATTTGTAATAAGAAAGTAGATATGCGTTTGAGATAGACGTGGCAACACTGTAGACTTGAAAATATTTCAGGCGAAGAGTTCCTTCATCCTCAAGGCTCAACCTAAAAGTTCAGAACGAAACATTCACTAGTTCTCCAGAAACGTCTAATAGGCCAACTTAAAAGGAAAACCCTGTATATGTGCACAGTGTCAATCACTATCAGGGTGTCAGTTACTGAAACTCTCACCCTATCACCTTCGAACGATCACGTCGAATTACCAAACACCCTGTATTTAAGACGTTACTATCTTGGCCATCCTGAATATTATGCTAAACGGTTTGTGAACAAATGAATAATATGATTTCGACATCAGTAACTTGTAGAAATTAAGCATACTATTTATGGCCTTAATGACGTGTGGAATCATGCAAGACCATAATTTCCGAGCAGTCAAATGCAGAAATGTCACGTCATGTCCTTACGAAACTCCGTACGTTATCACTATATTATAATATTATAGGAACAAAGTTTCGAATGATTCTTTGTGCTTCAACGTTTGATCTTTAAATGTTGAAATAATATGAAGGACTGTGTCATTCTCAAAGGGTACTGTACTTACCGGGTGGCTTGTTTTCGAATGTTATATCTTTTCATGGACCTATATATACTAACTGGACGTCGAACTTCTAACTCCTAGTCACGTAGAAAAAAAGAGAGGCAAATCGCCGCCATTTGCAGTTTGGAGTGAAACCACAAATATTTTGATGTTTTATGCCTATGTGCTCGAATTTTGATTGAAACATAGACGTTCCTTTGAAAAAAATTATGAAAAACGAACTCTCTATATTAGTGTTCTGTGACACTGACATTTCGGTCTATAATCAATCTTATCAAATAATAATTTTTTCGATTCGTGTGATTAGTTTGTTGAAATAATGTACCATTATGATGATTATAAACAAAGATTCCTCAAAAACGGTATAACCTCGCTAATTCTAATATTTCAGTTCGTTGAAAAGTGACAACTCTCAAATTAGTCAATTTCACTCCAAACTGCAAATGGCCGCCGTTTGCCTCGAAATTTTTGACATGTTCGCTATCTAGTTAGTATTATAAATCTATGTATCTTTTAGGGAATGACATAGAAATACAAATCCGATGCATTGATAATCCGGCGATAATGGGGCAGGGCTCTCATGAGAATATTCCAATTTTGATAAATTTCACATGGGATGCACCCATCAGTCTTCTTTTATTTTCTTCTTCCTCGTCCAAAAGCAAGATATTCAGAGCAGCAATTCATTTGCAAGACAATAACATTCAAGTCAGATACCAGATCCAAACTGAAAAAGCCTATAGAGCGGACCCAGCAATTTCGGAAAAACACTGACAAGGACGACACCGTACGTTGCTGTGTGGATGGTGAAATATGCATAACGGATTACACTGAAGGGAGTGCAGCACTGACAGCAACGTTGCCGTCATGTCGCGGAAATGTGTGGATCGACCTTTAACTGTCGTTTTAAATATCAGAACTTTTCGAACTTGCGACTTTATTATCTCGCAACGATTCGAATGACTCAATAAGCTCGAAATATTTATTATTATTATAATAGTATTTGCATCCATGTTCATCAAACTGAAGAAAGATAGCAGGAATTTGGACATTATTATTCAAAAATCTTTATTTAAAATTTGCCGACGTTTCGGAGAAGCATTTCTCCTTTCTCAAGGCTGTGGGAAACAAGTAAAAAATTACGTTAACATTGGAGACGAAAGCCATGACAAAGCACTCACCTTATTTTATTTCATTTTAGAGAAGAAATTTTTGAATCGTCAAACATGAGAAAATTTAGTTGGACATTCGCCAGATGTTGTCAAAAATGTTGTTCTAGAAAGATATTTTCCGTTGAGTTCTGTTACATGGGTAAATTTGAAGAATGTCATAAGAGTTGAGGTTAAAAAGAACTAACATAGAATACATTTTCTTTTTCTTTTTTCTAGGTTAGTGGTATGTCACAGCTGTCAACGCCATCCATGCTAAGATGAGACAAACAGTACATTACACAAAGTTGTTAACAAATCGAGCAAAACTACATGTTAGCTATAAGACTATGGTATACCGAGCTTAAGTCTTGAGTGTCCTCTCTAAAATTCACCGTGCACTGTCTTTGTATGTGTATCATTTCACTAATCAGTCTTCTGTTATAGCCTGATTCTTTGTCCAATATTGAAACATTCGAGAAGTCAAAAACTGTGAGAATTCACTATTGCATGTGTGGCTAGTGCTGTCCTCTGTGTACTTTTTATCTTCTTGTTTACGTCATTTTGGTGTGTTGTCTGAATTCTGTCCTGGAGCAACTGCTTGGTCTGGCCCACATAACATCTACCGCAGTCACCACACGAAATTTATATATACCTCTGATTGTTTCAGGATGGGGGTGTCGTCTTTGAGCTTAGTGAAGAATCTTTCTTACATTGATTTTATTGTAAAAGGCAGCTGTCACATTGTACTCTCGAAAACACCCTGTTTATCTGGTATGACAGCTTTGGATACATAACCAGTCTTGTGAACCTCCTAACACTGTCATCATTACTGCCTGAAGACTCTTCCAATCCCGGTGTGACATACTCCTGTGTTTGTTTCCTTTTGTATTCGTTGATTATGGTCTTGATGTAGTGGAGTGGATAGTTGTTCCTTCGTAATATTTTCGTGACCTTATCTAAATTTTGTGGTATGAACCTCTCATTGCTGAGTGATACAGCTCTGTTGACCAGATTGAACGCCACATTTCTCTTTTGGCTATAATTGTGGGTTGACAAGTAGTTAATACATCTGCCCGAATGTGTGGGCTTGGTATACCAGTTGGTGATAAGTTTGTTGTTTTCCCTTACAATAAGTAGGTCCAAAATGGAATGCTGCAATCTTTTTCCATTTCAAGGGTGAAATGACAACACCAAAATGACGTAAACAAGAAGGATAAAAGTACACAGAGGACAGCACTAGCCACACATGCAATAGTGAATTCTCACAGTTTTGACTTCTCGAATGTTTCAATATTGGACAAAGAATCAGGCTATAACAGAAGACTGATTAGTGAAATGATACACATACAAAGACAGTGCACGGTGAATTTAGAGAGGACACTCAAGACTTAAGCTCGGTATACCATAGTCTTATAGCTAACATGTAGTTTGCTCGATTTGTTAACAAAATTTGTGTAATGTACTGTTTGTCTCATCTTAGCATGGATGGCGTTGACAGCTGTGACATACCACTAACCTAGAAAAAAAAAAAAAAAAAAAAGAAAAAGAAAATGTATTTTATGTTAGTTCCCCTTTTTAACCTCAACTCTTATGACATTCTTCAAATTTACCCATGTAAACAGAACTCAACGGAAAAAATATCTTTCTAGAACAACATTTTTGACAACATCTGGCGAATGTCCAACTAAATTTTCTCATGTTTGACGATTCAAAAATTTCTTCTCTAAAAATGGAATAAAATAAGGTGAGTGCTTTGTCATGGCTTTCGTCTCCAATGTTAACGTAATTTTTACTTGTTTCCCACAGCCTTGAGAAAGGAGAAATGCTTCTCCGAAACGTCGGCAAATTTTAAATAAAGATTTTTGAATAATAAGTGTCCAAATTCCTGCTATCTTTCTTCAGATTATTATTATTATTCTGTCCATGTATCCGTGAAGACACCAAATTTCGCTCGAAAATGGGGTTAGGGAATATTCATTGCATATATTCTTCGTAAATGCGCCAAATCGGTTGTGTAGTTCTCGAGGTACATCTAATGGTTTGAAATTTCATTTATTGAGCTCTCGTTCTCCTTGAACGAGTGCTATATAGGTTTGTCCAAGTGTCTGGGCATAGGTTTAGACTCCCTGATGACGAATTCGTGGTCAAATTCAATTCTGTCCGTGGGGCCGTCCCGGCGGCCGTTAGCACGATAACTTTCGAAGGAATTGTCCTAAAGACGTGAGAGTTTCAGGGTGAGTTCGGCTCACAAATGCCTCGGTACACAGAACCGAGAATTTCATTTTATTCTTCTTCTATCGAGATATTGTCTCTAATTTAACCCAAAAACTATCATTCGACATACAAATCACAGTTTTTTACGTATAAGTGATTCCACCATAACTTCACATCATTCTCACCCAACAGGGTAAACTAGGATAAAAAAGCATCATAATAAAAAGTCAATTTCACCCTTTGTCGTTATAAAGTTCTGAGTTATTAAAACAGGAATTATTAATTATCTTTTTAGTGATAATGAAAATTTATTCCAGGAATGAAGAAATGTTTTTCATACTTTTGGTAACGAAATTTGCCATACAGGATTAGGAATTAGTCCAGATAATCACTTTTCAACTGAGATTTGAGAACTTGTCGCAAATTCTGAAAGATTAATCATAAAAGTTTCGCCCTAATGAGTTTTTCATAACTCACCTAAGTTTAACAGTTTTATCTCAGAATTGCAGAACAGTCTACTATACTTTTATATACAGGGTGACCTATTTATAATTTGTCAGGCTTTTCGGTATTCACATTCTATTCAATGTAAGGTTTTGGTAACGAAATTTGCCATACAGGATTAGGAATTAGTCCAGATAATCACTTTTCAACTGAGATTTGAGAACTTGTCGCAAATTCTGAAAGATTAATCATAAAAGTTTCGCCCTAATGAGTTTTTCATAACTCGCCTAAGTTTAACAGTTTTATCTCAGAATTGCAGAACAGTCTACTATACTTTTATATACAGGGTGACCTATTCATAATTTGTCAGGCTTTTCGGTATTCACATTCTATTCAATGTAAGGTTTTGGTATATGCTCGGTAAAAATCCGCCAGACGTCGCGTCGTCAGGATAACTCTTAAAACTTGAAACTTTTAGAAAAGCAACTTTCGTCACTCTTCGAAAATTTTCGTCATTTTGGACAGTTTGCATTAAACAATCATCGATGGATTTGATCTCTTTTTCATTGAATCTGTTGTCAAACAATTCATTTGATATTTTTTAAACTGTCTCTTTTCACTGGAACTGTATCCTCCACTTTTCTACATTTCAGTTTTCTCCCTTTTATATAAAGGAAACTTCATCCCATAGAATCATATACTGTGTCCGTAAAGTATGGTACAAATTCATTTTTACCTAAACAGACCATTTTGAAAAATAATCCTTCATTTTACAAATGAAGATTGATACACTGAATGTTCATGCAGAATTTTGTGGCCATAGTAGTAACAGAACCATAGTTACCAGAAAAAAAAAAATTTCAGAGGAATTTCTCCGGAAAAATTTTTTCTGGAAAAATTATTTTCTCTGGAAATTTTTTTTTCCTGATAACATTTTTCCCGGAAGATGGATCGGACGTTCTGGTCCAATCTCGTGGCCGGCCCGTTCACCGGACTTGAATCCATTGGACTTTTTAACTGGGAAGCAGTTAACGAAAAAGTGTATTCAAAGGCAATCGAAAATAAATTTGAACTACGGCAGCTACAATTAAACAAGTATTAAACCATTTTGGAATCCTTACTAGATGCGCCAACTTTTGAAAGAACATGCCAAATCTACGTAGTACATTTTTTTTTCAATACAGTCAGTTGAAACTAGGCAATTGTTTATTTTGAATTTTTTTACTGAGAAGTGAGCCCTATTTTTATGGAACCTAGAGCAGCTGGTGTCAAAATTTTGATTACAGTTTCGACAAGCATTATTCAAGGTTACACAGCAAAGAAAAAAGTTGGAAAAAGTTGATATTTGTGGCAACAGGAGCGAAAAGACTGTCACAGGGTGTGGAATTTTGCATGTTTTTTAAATGCGCATTATTTTAAAATCATGCAACTTAGATTTTTTTTAATATTTTTCTGACAACCAGCATTACTTGCCTTTTCACCCGGTTCCGGGTTGACGTCGAGTAATGGGACACCCTGTATTTCCATAACAGGATAACCGATTCAAATGAAATTTATTTTGTGAATCAAGACTGATATACTGAATGTTTGTGTGAAATTTGAAGAGGATCGCATCATGAGAGATCCTTCATTTTTGGAATAATTGAATTTGTTCTACACTATTGCTTCGGGCTTTTCAAGAATTTCATGTCAGCAACTATAACTGTAGCAGCTCCATCAGATCCTTCAGTAAATCAGTTCTTTTCTTCAAGGAACAACTTCACTATGAATTCCACCCTAAAGCAACCGGGAAACAACTGCCGTCTACTTTTAGCTCCAATAGCCGCGAGGTTCGAAGTCCAATACGAAGAATATTCGCGCGGGCGATAGCCAGACGAAAAACAAACATCATCCGATCGGAAAATACACAGACCCGTACATTGTTTTCGATGTTTCCGACAAGACACCAATCTTATGTATCCAATTCCGGCAGACATGTGCAAGTTCTCCTCTTGCTATAAACAAATATACTCGGGGCCGTTTCTGTTCAATCTCAAGCGATCGGACGTATCTCTTTGTTTCTACGAAGCAGTCGCGGGGGGGCCCGATCACAGCCCCCCATAGACGTCGAGAAAACCGCAAACAGGATCGAGGATTAAAACAGCTGTTTAGGAATGGTACGTGACCTAAAGCAGCGTCCACACTTAATACTTCTGCAGCAGTATTCAACACCCCGATTACACTCAGCTCACTTCCACGACAGGGAGCAGGGAAGTGGGCAGCGCGAGAATGTAATCACTACACTTCCCTGCTGCCTTCCATTGCCACTTTTGCTGCTCTAAGCTCCCTGAATTTTTCGTACGGAAGTCAAAGGACCGGCAGCGTGAACAGGTGTGAGTGATTAAATTTAACTAGTTTGCTGTGGAATTTCTTTGTCCGTCGTTGCCGACGCTTGTAGAACACCACCATGACCAGCCAGAGATATCGCGATATGATTATTGAACCCATAATTGTTCCGTTTGCGGCTGCCGTGGGCGAGAATTTCATTTTAATTGACGATAATGCCCGTCCACACCGTAGTCGTCTGGTTAATGAAGCGCTAGAAACTCATGCTATTGATAGGACGGACTGGTCAGCTCGCTCTCCAGACATGAATTGCATCGAACATGTCTGGTCTGAGATGTCTAGACAATTGTCAACCTTAGAACAACCGATCAATAACCTGGAGGACCTTTCTAACGCTTTACGGGATATTTGGACGAAATTGCCCCAAAATTTTATAAATCGTTTGATCGAAAGTATGTCTCGTAGTGTAGAATGCTTGAGACGAGCTCGTAGGGGACCAACTATAGTCCATTCACGAAAGGTTGAGCCGTCGGTTGGCCATGGAAATTTGGCATATTCCACTGTGTATATTGAAATTTTAGGTTATGTTCTTTATTTTCTTGTCAGATTGATACGCAATGTTGTCAATATTGCATAGAGTTGTCTGATAACTCGCAAGCTCGTCGGACGAGGCCGGGTACATTCGGCAACGTTGACTTTATTTTTCGTTATAACAGCAAATACTGACAACTTCAGATAAATAAAGAAAACGCCTACTATGTGCTCAACCTTTCGTGAACGGACAATAGGTACTAGCTTAACCGAAACTTCAGCCTTCTTGTGGTTTCATCATAAATTTTTTATGTTATTTAAACATAGAAGTCTTTTTTTCTCTCCAACTTTCCTTTTTTTCATTCTTTTCTCAAGTGGACCCTATTATCAACTGAAAATACTCTGATATCTGACTAAATTTATAATCTTGGAGCGAATATTTCAGAAATAAATTTAGAACAAGTAAGTGATCCCTATCAATTGTTGTGCAGTGTATATGGAAATTGTCCTTTTGAATAAAGTTTTCAGTCCTATATTTGTGGTGGGGTGGGGCGTTATCATCCTGGTTAATGTAATTTTTCCCATTCAAAAAAATTGAGTAAAGGGGTGCGAAGCGTGGGGATGAGAAAATCAAATTCAAAGCGCATTGTATAAATTGCTTTTGAAATAAAAATTGGCGGGTGCGTGAATTATAGAAGGGAGACCTCACTTTTTTGACACGCTGTATTCTTCAATAAAATGAAATAACGTCTACGAAAAATTCCTAGTGTTATCCTACTGAAACTTTTTGTCTCCGCAGTTTAACATAACGGTTAAATGGGTATAACATTTCGTGATTTTACATCATAAAAACAGCATATCTGCATTGGAAGATGTCGCTTGCCAGCTTGCCAATTACAAAGTATGTTATATTATTCTAACTGAAATGAAGCAAAAGGTGGTGAAAGAGTCATCGAGCAGAAAAACTACCGAATACTCTATGGTGTTTATCCGGAAGAGACCAATTACTGCTTGTTTACATTGCTTTGAGTTCATATCCCGCTCTTATTCAGTTATAATATTGTAATGCGTGTTTCAGTGGAACTCTTCGGAATGGTAGACATTTTAATAGAGCCACTCATATTTCTGCGTTTTTTCTATATGCTGACAGCATATATGGTGTAGTTCTAAGAGTAAGAAATAAACATGGAGGTGCCCCTACGTGTGAATAGTACAGCATTGTAATCAAGCATCAGAATGAGATGGGAAGCATTTAACTGCAGCACTGGGGTGAAGTAAACAACTAAACAATGAGTTAGATTCTCATTTTTGCAATTCTGAATATAATACAACATTTTCGTAAAAGCTATAATTACCAAAATACTCTCAGCAACAATAAACTGCCACCAAATCAGTTAAATAACCAGTCAAGAACGTAAAATCGAAAGAAAATGTAAACACATCGCATCAAGAAACTAAGCACTAATAGACGATGTTGCCAAGCAGACAGAATTGTCTGTAACAGACGCAAGCCGTAGTATCAAAGTAAAAGAGCGGTGGACCAATTATCCCAATACGCAATAAACATACGGCACGAGTTCGCAACGCTGGTATTATAATAATAATAATAATAAATTTATTGGTCCAGTAAGACAGAAAATGTATAGGACAAGTCAGTGTTACATCAGGTTTGAAACAAATTACAATATAATGTTTTATCATCACACAATACTCCCTAATGCTATATAGGCCTTTTCCACTAACAAATTTTTCACCGTCATTCTGAACTCTCCTCCACCCATTGCCCGCACCTTGGAAGGCAATGATTATATAATTTAATTCCACTATATAAGATGGATGATTGGAATTTTGTGGTTCTGTGCAATGGAATAGAAAGATGTCAGCATTTCTGGTGGAATAGCGATGGAAACTTGAAAGCTTACAGAACCTGCTTTGATTATTTTTCATGTACATTAGGCATTAAATATATATACACAAGGTGCAGTTAGTATTTTATGAGTAACAAAATAGGCCGACAAGAGGTCGAGGATGAAGACCAAAATCATACGAATTATGCGTTTTTGAGATATAAAAACTCTATCAAAATCAATTGAGTTACCCCAAACAAGTATACAGTAGGACATATGACTATAGACTAAGCTGTAATATTACACTAATTATTGTTTGTTGTGGAAGAGTATCTTTAATACGGCTGATAGCATAGAAAGCTGAACTCATCTTTTACAAACATGATTTACGTGATGACCCCATCTCAACTTGTCATCCACATACCTCCCAGGAACTTAACAACTTCCTTAGATTTCAAGGACTCATTTCCATGGTATAAGTCGAATGAGCACTAGTGGAGTTCCTTATTTCAAAGAGTACACTTTCTGTCTTTTCGATATTTATAATCAAAGCATTTATTCTGCACCATTTTTCAAACTGTCGTATAAGTGATTCACAAATACTCTTGAGTTCATCAATTGTCTTAGCGGAGACAGCAATTGATAAGTCATCAACAAAAATGATCAAATGAGCTAGAATTAAGACCAGATGTTTGGTAGATCATTATGAATAGAAGAAATAGCAGTGGCCCCAAGATGAGCCCTGAGGAACGCCTAGCTCATTTATGCGATTAGAGGACCAACAGTCGCCCACTTTAACTGACATAACACGATTTGAAATGAAAACTCGACAACCATTTTAGGAAGACTCCTCGAAACCTAGATGGTAAAGTTTTATTTAATATAACTCGAATGAAATGCAGTCGAAAGCACGGGAGAGGTCGAAAAAAAGACCTGCCACATAAAGACCCTTATCTAAGGACTCGTAGACACATTCAAAGAAGTCAATAGCAGCAGTCTGAGTCGAATCTCTGTGATCTGAAACCATGCTGACAGCCTAAGTAGGTTGAACTTATTCAGATAATTAGTCATGCGATTAAGGACTATTCTCTCGATAACTTTGGAGAAAACACTGAGGATAGAGATAGGCCTATAATTTGAGATGTCCTCCATATCATTCTCTTATGCACTGGAATAATTGATGCAAACTTCAACATCTCCGGGAAGCTGCCAGAAGAAATTGAGAGATTTATTATGTGGGAAAAGGGTTCGGCAATGGTTTCAGATATTGAGTTCAAGATCTTTACAGAGATATAGTCGGCACCGACACTTTTTTTATTTTTTAGTGACTTAATTGTATCCAATACTTCTTTTTTATCAACTGGATGAAAGAAGAAGGTGTTATCATTTAGGGATGAAGTTGTACATGAGAGAATACAAATTGCCATATTTAATTTCAAGACATTTTCGTGCTATAGATGAAAAATAATCAGCAAACTTCTCAGCAACAAGAACACTATCAGATATCAGAGCACCATCCACGTTCAAACTAATGTTATTGATCTCGAATGTTAGACTTCCTACCGTCTCCTGATTACGATGTTCCAAACTGCCCTGCTCTGGTTGTCAGATGAGCATATAAGCTTTGTATTATATGCGAGTTTAGAAGATTGAAGCAATATTTTATATTGTTTCTTCGCGTTCTTATACATATCAAAGGAGTCTATGGTTTTGACATTCATATGGAGCCAATATAATTTCTTTAAGCTCACACTAGCCGTTTTCACCTCAGATGTTACCCATCCCAATTTGAGTTTGGAATGCTGCGATATCTTAACGGACAGGCTTTGTCGAGACATACTTAATAAATCAATGAAGCAATTATATGTCAAATTACATCAGTATATGAATAAACAGAATCAAAGCATGCATTGGACACCAACAAACTGAACTCATATAAGTTATGTGAAGAGATGTTTCTACATAATTGGGTCATTTTGAATTGGATTTCGGTAATCCAGACATATCTGGAAATCTGCCCTCTAATAATAGAGCTTTATGATCGCCAATATGGGTAACAATAACTTTGGTATTGCAGAATTTCAGGTCGTCTTATTTGTTAGTAGATAATCAAGTTTTGTTGCTGAAAGATGCCCATTTCTATCAACGAATACTCTGGTAGGTTCAAGACTAGTAACATTTAAATTGTAACAATCAAATAAGTCTAAGAGAAGCAATTTGAGTCTACAACCATCCTTGAGAAAATCAATATTCAGATCTCCACATAGGAATATGTGGTCGACTATCTTCAAACAATGTTGTAAAACATATGAAATTTTATCCAGGAATACCTGAATATTCCCTGAGGGAGGTCTATAGAACACTGATGAGCCCCACCTTGATGCTTCCAGAACACACTTTACTGCACACAACTCACATTATTTTCCATTGCTTGCGAAGAGTCTGAAACTAGTAGATCACTTATTTGTAGTCCATTCTGGCATATATCGCTGATCCACCATGTTGTCTGGAAGGTCTGCAGAAAAAGAAACCAATTTATAGCCTGGAATGGCCATAGTAGAAATACTGTTGATATCGCACACAGTGTTCAGCAATACTGACGATATCTGGTAGTTTTTCGTCGAATAATAGTGCTAGTCTGTTTATTTTGTTCGACAAAGACTGAGCATTCAATTGTAATATCTTCAACCCATGATCTCTTTTTACTATTGATTGGTCTTGTCTATATGTATCAACTCATTTTGTATGTTTTCTTGCGTTGATAAAAATTATGAACACTGCATCCTTTTGCCAGTTTGACTCCATTTTAATTTTATCATATTCATCATAAGGAATGAGGACCTTGAAAGAAGCATAACTTTCTGGATAGCGAGATTTAAGTGCTTCACACTTCACTTGAGTGAAATTTGTTTGAAGAAACTCTATGAGGTCAGTCACACTAGTGGAGGGTTTTAAATTTGTAACATGCAGTGCTTTGTATTTCACGATTCCCTCAACAGTAGCAGATCCAGCGAAATTCCCAA